>LBNU01025280.1:0-46728 GCA_014162995.1 Artemisia annua
AAGGGTTTAAATCCCCAATTAAAACAACGATTCAGTTTTACGCACTCATAACGTCTCTCTAACCACAAACACGAACATCTTTTATCGATCAATTTCAAAATCCCCAAATTTCAAAACCCTAATTCACGATGGTGTTGGCAGTTGAATCAAAACGCACATTTGTTGACAGACACAACATGGTCGCTTTTTTGAAGAAACCTAAGGGTTCTGAAGGATTCACACAGATAATCGATTTCTTATATGCATTTCTTTTATTAAGCAGTTTTGGGCAACTGCTAAAGCCATAACTGTTAATAAAGAAAATAAGATTAAGGCTAAGGTAGATGGCCAAAATATACTCATAACTGAGTCATCTATTAGGGAATCTCTTAACCTACCAGATAACGAAGAGATTGAGTGTCTCGATACTGTTGCCATTTTCAAAGGTTTGGAAAAAATGGGGTATGAGAAGAAGAATAATAAAGTAAAATTTTACAAAGGTCTCTTCTCATCTCAGTGGAAATTCTTGATTCATACTCTGTTACATTATTTGAGTCCTAAAGCTACAGGTTGGAATGAGTTTGGTAAAACCATGGCATCAGCAGTGATATGCCTTGCTAAAGGAAAACCTTTCAATTTTTCAAAAATGATTTTGGAGGGTATGATCAAGACCTTGGCTGATAATGGTACTTGTTTATTATATCCAAGGTTTTTGCAACTTATTATTAAAAAACAGTTGACTACCTTTAAAACACATAAAGGAACTTATGCTGCCCCCTTACTACAAAAGAAAGTATTTTCAAATCTGAAAAATAATGGCAAGGATTTTTCAGGAAAGGTTACACCACTTTTTCCATATATGGTGAACCTTCCACAAAAACAGGGAGAGGATGTCATGGATGAGGAGCATGAAATGTTGGAAGGGGATGCCACTTCTGCTGCTAGCTTAGAAGCAGGGCAGGCCATTAGTAACACATCCAGAAGTGATGAGGGTAGTTCTGAAACACATGAATTGATGGATACTGATGTACAAAGTGGTGAGGATAGAATGAAACTTATAAAGAATTTGAAGGCCTATTGTACCAAGTTAGAAGGGGATGTTGTTGGCCTCCAAAAGCGCACAACAAAACATGGTGCAAAGATCAAAAGGTTGAACCTGAGAGTTCAATATTTGGAAGGTCAACAGAGGTCAAGAAAAGCTCAGTTCAGAAGGTTGAAGAAGGTGGGCACAGCACACAGGGTGAGTTCTTCTAAGGCTACTAGTTTGGAGGATGCTTCCAAACAGGGGAGGAATGAAAGCAGAGTCTCAGGGGAGGAAACAACAAATGCTGAAGGTGCTTGTGCTGATATGCATGGTAATGAGGCGGTACAACAAGAGCAGGTAGTGGAAACTAATACTAGTTTGGGAGAAACTGCTGCTACTAGTAATGTTGAAGAAATGGCTAAGGTGGTACACCAAGATGTTTCTGCTGCTACAACAAATCAAGTTTCTACGGCTGAAGTATGTACTGCTGATATGCATGTGGATATGGATATTGGGATTGATAGTGATATCAATGTGGATGCTGAGTATTTAGTTGCTGACAGGGTGGGTAATGAGGCGGTACAACAAGAGCAGGTAGTGGAAACTAATACTAGTTTGGGAGAAACTGCTGCTACTAGTAATGTTGAAGAAATGGCTAAGGTGGTACACCAAGATGTTTCTGCTGCTACAACAAATCAAGTTTCTACGGCTGAAGTATGTACTACTGAAGAGGTTGCAAAGACGGTTGATGAAGCTGAAGTGGAAACAGATGAGCCAGTAGCATTCAGTTTTGATGAAGTATCTACTACTGAAGAGGTTGCAAAGACAGTTGATGAAGCTGAAGTGGAAACAGATGAGCCAGTAGCATTCAGTTTTGAAGATGAGGAGCAAAAAAAACGTCATGGAGAGTTAATGCTAGCTACTATTGAAGCTGATGAAGTTCTACAGGCTAGAGTTGCAAAACTTTACGAAGATTCGACTTTAAGTCCGGATGACAGAGTACAAAGACTTGCTGATTTGATAAATGCAAGAAGTCAAGAAGTAGACCTGCCTGACTTTTTAAATGCAAGAGGCGAAGAAGTAGCTTCGAATAAGCTAATTCAGCCGAAAAAGCGAGCTCAAAGACAGAAGAGGAAAAGAAATCCCACAAACGCTCAGCGCATGAGCGACAAGAAGACATACTCTATTGCAAATTTTGTCCCCATGGATGTAACTATAGAAAAACTATCAAAGAAACAAAAGATCATTGAAGACAAGCCTGCTGAGAAGAAGAATGATTCACAAAGAAAAGAAGACAGCTATTCTCATGATCAGATGATGGTGATTGTTCCTGAAACATTATTATATGTTGATCCTATTCAAGCTAGACAACCAATCATGGACTGGGAGATTTACCACGATAAATTTGGAAAGGCTTGGAAGATAATCAGGTCTGGTGGAAGATCAGCAGTGTACAAAGGGATGGAGGATTTAATAAGAACCATTGACAGAGAAGACTTAGACAGATTATGGGAGTTGGTTCAAGAAAAATTAAAAACAAAAAAGAAACAAGATGTGAAAGAACAAGAGTTGTGGGTTGAATTACATAGGTTATATAAACCTGATCCAGCTGATATCCATTGGAACTTCAGATGTGATGATCGCTCAACTGTATGGAAGTTTTATGATAGCTGCAATGTACATCACATATCAACACAAGGTGGAATGGATGTTTTTATGCTTGCAGAAAAAGAATATCCTTTGACTGCTAGTTTACTTGGTGTGTTGATATCTACAAAGATCATATGTGAAGAACGTACAGAGGCAGTTAACGATCTCGTTGAAAGAATTGTTGCTCAGTATCACAGAGCATGTCATGCCCATCTGAAGAAACCAAAATGATAAGGTGTTTGGAGGGAGCAGGGGTTTAGCTTCTATGTTTTCATTATGTTATAAAAAACCTTTTGGTAAGTACTATATAATTCACCTTTTGTGAGATTACAACTGTTGTTTGTACAAAAGTTAATGCTGCTATTATTAAGTTAATGCTGCTATTATTAAGTTACTACTGCTATTACAATAGTTATTTGCATTTTCCATAATTTATCATGTATATGCACTTGCAGGCACTTTAGTAACATGTTACTTCATTAAAGTTGAAATTTGACTTTAGAAAGTCAAGTAACACTACAATGTGACTATTTTGAATGTATTGGTCACATATAATACCCTTATAACGTGGCCATAATCATGATTTAGATACACATTTGTGATATGGTGTGACTATTGTAAAGCCTATAGTCACATGATCGTGCTTCAATTAAATGTGACTATACATAATTAGGATTTGGCAAAGCAAACACACACTAAACTTTAGACACACATAATAACTTACGTGACCATATGTGTCGAATTTTCGTTACACTTAATCATGTTTGTATGGTTTAGTGTGACCATACATGACATTTGGTCACACTCTTCAAGTCTGTGACATATATTTGTCACTCTTAAATGCATTTCGTGACTAACGCTTCAAACTGAATTTTTCGTTGTCACACATTTAAAATTCATATGTGGCTAACTATTCAGCAAAGAATAGCAGTCACGTTTATATAATGTGTGACAAACTTGACTATATAATTTAGCCACATACACAAGTACTTCGTGTGACCATATATCTTCTTTGGTCACACTGTTCAATTGTGTGACATATATTTGTCACATATGTATATCTATAGCGTGACTAATGTTTCGAGCTGATTTGCATCGGTCACACGTCCCAAATTAAACGTGACTAAATGATGGAAAAATATTTACCAGTTACCCTCTAGTCACATATATACACAAATGCGTGACAAATATTTTACGAAATGGTCACACAAATCGGATCAAGTGTGGCTGTTTATTTAACGCTGGTACATTTAGTCACGCAAAAATGTCACAGTGTGACCGTTCAAAAACGACCATGTGTGACGAAAGGTCATTTTTGGCGTAGTGTTGGTTGCTACTGTATTTGGACATCAACAAGATTTCTTAGAAAGGTATGTAAAAAACTTACCCATACATTTTTTATATCATATTTGAGTACACATATATTTATAGTTTTGTTCTTATCAGGTATTATACTGCCTTTTTTCTTATTCTGGACCTTGAATTCTATATTACTATTCAAATATTGATATTATATCGTCAGTTTTTGTATGCAACTATTAGTTCTGACTTTTGAATTGCTGCTTAGTTTATGCTTATTGAAAAACGTCATGTGCCTCCAGTAAGGACAGCTGCACATGCAAGAAGAGGGCCACAACTGGAGCCTCGACAAACAAGCGTTGAACGGACACAAAGAACAGCGTCCCCACGTGCAGGTTGGTCATATGCGATGAACCCTTGCATTTCAAAGTTTGTTACTCTCACTTTATGTTAACACATGTCATTTGTTAATCCGTACCATATCTGTTGCATAGGACCTCCAGTATAGTATAATGCCTTTGGTACCTGTCATTGTGTGTGTGCAAGTGTTGTCATGCCCAATTTTGGTACAAGGAAAGTCTCAGCAGTTGAAAGTCGTCGAAAAGGCAAACTAAATGCATTACGGTCTTATAGACCCTATCAGCTTTATGTTAACGTCGTTTGAATCAACAATGAATCGATTGGGTGGTGAAGGGTATGGACAACAGAAAAAGCATGAGAGTTTTCGACACTTGAAGTTATCTGGTCAAATTTGATCTGGGTTAAAAGTTAAAACATGTCGTTAATAAGTATGGGTCAAAAAGGGTCTGTTAGGTTCCTAGATGTTACTAAATGGTTTTGATTAGGTTTAAATGATTTGATTGTGTGTGGCGGTGGGTGGATTAGTATAGTTGGCTATACGTCGGACCGTATAAAAAAAGAGACCGGTTTTTCAAGTCAAATTAAATCTACTACTTTTTTTAAGCTTCTATTATTATTGTTATGCCACTATTTTTTTCTTTCGGTTCACTTAATCGTTTTTTGTTTTTTGGTAAAATGTGAATATATATTACCACTGAAAGTTAATCATTTTAACGAGTGATGAAATGTGGCTATGCGAGGAGATTTCCAATGTTATCTCAGAATGTGTACAAGTAGAAGTCACAGTAATGTTGTAACTTATCATATATTGGTCATGATTTTGTCTATATTAGTAATTGTTTTTATAATGCAGTTGTACAGTATATTCCCAAGTCAATCAGCCATGGACACGTTGATATCAAAATGTAAAAGCGCAAAAAAGCCACTCGTGGTGCCAGGATGTGTGCCTCAAGGAAGTCGATATCTGAAAGAGCTTGAAGGTGTGAGTATATATAGTTGGAGTTCAACAAATTAACCGGGTTGTAGAGGTTGTTGAGGAGACCCTCAAAGGTCACGAGGTCCAGCTACTGAATCGCCAAACTCTTCCAACACTTGATCTTCCTAAGGTATTTTTATATTTGTTTGTTACGTTAAGGGGATATTACCTCTATATATTACTACTATATACTAAAGAGAAAGAAATAGGGCTGCGTGCCCTATAAAAAATTAATTTCCCATAAAATAATATTAAAACAAATACAAAACATACCCTCAACTTTTTTATATTTACAACTTTTTTAGATAACAAGCTTTATTTACCAAATATTTAACACATACCTACCGGTTTCTTAAATAAAAAAATACTGGTAGAAAGGCCTCTCGATAACGAACAAAACAAGCCCAATATTGATATACTTTTGACATACATACTGTTTTATAAAAAATGTTGAAGTTGAATATATATATATAGTTTCTAAATAAAAGAAATTTCAAAATACACCCTTAACCTATCAAATAACTTTAAAATTTTCTTAAGTTTTTTTAAAACTATAACGGTAAAAAAATATAGCTTCACACAACATTTGTTCCAAATAAATACTACACGTGTCAGCCAAAAAATACCACGATCTTACAACGAGAAGCCCTACCCAAACATTCTTAGTAAATAATTATCGCAAAAATTCTTCGAAAACTCCCGCTGCAACGCAGCGGGCGCCTTCCCACTTGTTATAGAGCGAAGGCATATTCTCTCCTTGAGCGAAGAGACTTAAACAATTATTTCTTTTAAATAAACAATTCCTTTCCTTTCGGATCTTACACGAGTCACTTACTACTTTTTTACTTCATACCTGATTCGTATTTAACTAAAACGAAATTTCTTTTCCTGGGAACTGTTTCATTAAAGGATAAGTATAACATTTTCTATCAAACTGCACCAACTAAAACCAGATCCAACCTTCTCTTTCAGGTTTGAGTTTCGTTCCCTTTGTTTATACGTATCTGTGTTTGTTTTTCCTATGCTACTCTGTATATTAGTTGTTTTGTTTTGTATTCTTGGGTTTTGCTTATTCTGACGTTTTCTTTTGAAATTTTCTTATCAAATTTTAATTTGAAAATCAATGTGTTTGACTTTGACTTTGCATTGTAGATTCTTTTGCTGTCAAATGTGGTGTTTCACAACAAGTATCTACATATGATGTTAGATTTGATGATGATTCTGAAATCCTCGGGGCTTCGTTAGTCCACACAAGTTCAAACAACAAATGGGCAATAAGCAACATAGGAAGTTTCATATCAAACCCAAATGGACCTCAATATACTACACAAACCGCTTCGCAAATCACAGGTACTTTAGACTCTAAGTTGTATAAAGCACAAGAATATCACCAAACTCTTTAAGGTATTATGGCCTCCGGTTAAGAAATGGAAGATATAATGTTGAACTTCATTTTTTTAAATTCAAATGGAGGATTCTGAGCATGCAGAGGCCTTGGAAGACGCTTATTCATCATTTATATCCAGGTACATATCTCAAAAAATTTATAAAAATGGGACGAAGAATATTATCACAGTATTGCTTAAAAAGTTAGATCAAATTTGAAAAGGGTGAAAGAGTTATTCAAGATTTCAACATAATGAACAAAGTACACGGACCAAAAAGAGCATTAGTGAAATTGTTTGAAAACAATGTAACAAACGCGATCATTGCTACTTATAAAGGTATTCAATTGCTTGCTACCACCATGGAAGTTGGTTAAATCTTGAAAGATAATATTCTTTTCATATATTTGAGAACCATTTGACCTGTTCCTGTCTGCAACCGTGGATTGACTAGACGGTTGGTGATCTAGAAAACTCATTATGTTAGACAAATCTTGAGGAGATTGATACTCTTTATTTGTGAATGCATTGTTCTTAGCTCTTTTGATTCATGACAGAAACTCATCAAATTTAGATTCATATCTAGATATGATGAAATTATCTGAATTATGTATACAAGGAGATGAAATTTATTATAATCAAATGCTCCGAAACTTATTTTTTGCGGTTACCCTAAAGTATTTTCTCATTCATTTGCAGCAGCGAGGCTGATTTTCTTGGGCCTCTACTTCCTGCCGTGGCTGACATATTGTCTGATTTTAATCCAACGGGGAATGTTGAACTTTCACTCCTGAAGTATGCATGTAAAGTCTTACATAAAGCATACCGCGTATCCATTCGTAAGAAAGTGGGCTGAAATTTCAACCTTTAGGTGTCTCCTTTTTCTTTAATTCAGAAATTTGTTTGATTGTTTTGTTTCAGGTGGCAAATGCGCAATGTCCTCATGACACTCATTTTTGGGTTTATGATGATGGCCGTTATGAGGAGGAAGGCCAAAATAATATCAAGGGAAATATGTTGGAAAAAGGTACATACTGTCTCATATCATTGAATGTAACTTCGAATTATGAAAATTAATGTGTGCAAAACTTATGTAAAGTGAAGGATTTTTTGACAGTCTAGAACTCGGTTTGTTTGTTCATTGCTCTCATTGTCTGTGCCTCAAGGTCAGACACAAAGAGAAAGGGATGAAGCCAGCAATGATGCTACCGTTCCCAATTATTCTGAGCCGAAAAAATAAGAAACTTTTTTTTACTTGGACTTGAGGGCTCTGAAATGCCGCAATTGATAGTCTCCCATCTTCAAAGTTAATGACAGCCCTATTCTCAATACTTCTGTACTATCCATTACTCATTATCTGTTGAATATCGGAACATAAATCAGATAATTTCTAAAGTGTATGTGACGCAACTAAAATGATAAAGTGGTGATGAGATGATCAATTGCAGAACAGTTTTTGAAAATGAACAAAAGAAGTGTTTGTGGTTGCGACTCGAGCTAGAAAACTACCCATTTTGACCCATCAATATTGCTACCAATTTACATTTTTTTGATTAATAAATTACCTCCATGATGCCAATGTTGAAAATAATTGATACAGGAGGGTTTGATAGGCATCCATTCAGAGTTTTTATTGATTTGTAAGCCTTGAATGTCATTGACTTGAACCAGGAGAGTTAGCCTGGTTGCATCCGAGTGTGGCATCAAACCCTAATGACATGACCGGTGAGACCGGAACCCTGGGTTACATGGCACTAGAGGTATGTATTCAATGTGTGCTCAGTGATATATATAGATCAATTTAACCATCCATTTGAATAAACTCTTTAACCAACATGGAGACAGGTTCTAAATGGCAGATCATATAATAGGAAATGCGAATTTTACGGGATAAATAATAGTTTGCTATGATACGATCCAGATTGTTTTCCCTTTTTTTATATTTCGCAAGTTAATTGCTCATGACAATGATGGATTCAGTGACTAATTGGGCAACATCGAGCATTTTGGCATGTTAAAACGGGTTGAGGTTTGGCTATTTATATATAAAGAAAAAGCATTAGCAGATCGAAAGTATCTCCTTATGAATTCCCATATGATTGATTTAATTGCATTGTTTCGGGTTTTTTTTAACTATCTTATTCGTCACTCAAGAGTACTATTATTATTTGTTTACAGTAATGCTAAACAATATCATGACATTTCGAGTAAAGACGGTCGAGGGCTTCAACATAATTGGAAAATATATATAGCTCTAATGGAATCGGAATCGTGACTATTCATATGCGCTTATGCATCAGTTTTGTGTTTATAAAAATTTAAACTTTGATGTCTTGTGAAATTTTCATATTCTTGATTCATTCTGTAACTGTTGTATCGAATCTCAGTACTATTTATTTGAAGCATCTTATTGAACGTGGAATTATTGATGGTGTCAGTTAGGTAACAACAAAAGTCGCACGACAAATTAGACATAACGTCACATGACTGGCTTGGTCATGCTTATTGCATTTATCATTTTGTGGTCATACTCACTTAAAAAAATTTCAAGTACTATTACAATAATGTGCTCGTTGTGCTTCTTTTGACCAGATAACGCCATGTATACTTTTCTATAAAGTTATATTATAATGATCTATTGTGTTGTTATTATGTTCAATGTAATGACAACAAATGCGCGGAATGCATTTTGGATAAATTTGTATAATTCCATGATGATGCATGTAAGCTCACAATGCCAATATTTCATACATATCGATATATTTTTCTAAGTCTAAAAACACACTTTTCACAACATTCTGATTTTGGTCTTGCAGGTATATCTTGCATATGGAATAATACCCCACAGTTCCTAAGAAGGCCAGCATTATTTCACAAATTCGTGCACTTCCATATGAATTAGTATTATCTCGATGTTATGTTGTCCAAACTGGTTTGAACATATAAGTTGAATTAAAGCTTTTCTTTTAACTTATTTAGTCAATAATGTGCGTTTATCTCTGTGTAGTGCGGGCTCAATATAAAATCGTTGAACATGTAATAAGTGCAAATGCTCTTGAGCAATCAATATTTAAATTCCACACACCCAGGATTGGAAAGGTACCACCTCGATCCGTCTACATCAGTTTATGATATAAGGGTTTTTTTTTTTTTTTTTTTTTTTTTCTTGAGGTTGAGGTTCACAAGAACAAGATATTAAAAACAGGTGGATTTAATTGCATTCAAGTCATGGCAACCTAAAAGAATATTTTAACATAATGTAAAATAACATAATACCTTTGAGCCCATAAAGATTCATTACCTTCAAATTCAAACTCCTCAACACATCATATTCTTTTTGTTTGTATATCCGAACATGAATGAATTAAAATGTAAAAACACAAGTCATGACCACGTTGTGAACACATAATAAATAAATATAAAAGATTATTGATATCCGTAAATGATCAAATTAAAATATAAAATTACAAGTCATGCCCGGCGGGCTTCGAAAACTAGTATATATATATATATATATATATATATATATATATATATATATATATATATATATATATATATATATATATATATATATATATATATATATATATATATATTAAGTATAATAATGATAATTTATGTATTTAATTAATTAGGGTTTATATTTAATGAAATATGCTTTGAGAAATTAATATAATAATAGAGTTAGTGGAGGAATATTATATTATAAATATTATTTATTATTTATAATATAATTTTAAGTACAATTAATTTGGAATATATTTAATGAAATATGCTTTGAGAAATTAATATAATAATAGAGTTAGTGGAGGAATATTAGATTATAAATATTATTTATTATTTATAATATAATTTTAAGTACAATTAATTTGGAATAAATACTTAGGGTGTGTTTCTTTTTTTCCTTAGCTAAAGGATTGGGGTCCACATGACATTTAATAGTATTTTTTTTCAGGTATGGCCCACTTATTTTCTATTACTTCCTCTATACCCATAAGGCAAGAAATACTAACACCTCCCCATTAAGAGCCTCTAATAGGCATGGACCCCACATATATTTATAAGCCTCTTAGTATAGAAGAAAAAAGAAATACCCCCTTAGTTTGTAGAAATATTAAATATGTACAAGTATTTTAGTAAAATACTTTAAGTGTTATAGTTTTTAGAAAATTTGGGCATGACCCATTCGTTTATACAACGTTTCCAATTTTCACAAGTATCGCAATTTCTCAAAATATACATACCGTTAACTATCTTGAAAAATTAGTATGTAACATATTAGTTGTTACTAGTATATTTATCGTCATAAATATAATTATTGTTATAGTTACTTAACGTCAATAAGTCTCGATACAAAATCAACGTTTAACCGAAATAACTTCATTAAATCAACAAAAGTCAATATTAATTAAAATTGGGTAAAAATCCAATTGTTAGGCTTATTATATAAAAGTGAGTTTAATTTAGTATTTATCGATATAAATAGTTTCACTATATGAAAATAATCGTCGAAAGCTCGAATATGTTTCAAAACTCATTTTTATCACCCGAAATATTTATTGGGCCGAAATTTCATCATTGGGCCCGTAAGTCCAAAAGTTAGCCTAAAACCATTTAATCTGATATAAGTTACGATATATATCGTTATATATCAAAAATTAAATTAATAAGTCCGATATCGATTTTTGGTCGAAAAGTCAAAGTTGAGAAAATATTTGTTGGGCTCGGCCCAACTGTCACCGAAACACCCTTGGGCCCAAAATATTTACTTTAGCCCAAATCCATTTTTAGTGTTAATAATTACATATCGAAATATAATTAAACGAATTTGACAGGTATAATTAAGTCATTAATCTTAAAAAATCAAGTGTGATCAAAACTCATCTCATTCGACCCAAAATTTATATGCTCGACCAAAAATGATTAATTTCATCAAAAATTGTATTTTTGCTAGTTAAATACAATTAGTTATGGTTAATTCGACAAGTGTTCTAATATAATCTTTCAAGCATAAACTCCACCATTTCACCACTTGAGCCAAAATTTTATGTTTTTCAAAACCCCAATAATTTCATAATCTTTATGTTGGCCGATTAGTATGTATATGCACAAAAGTGTATATATCGACTTAAAATCGTGTAAATAACACAAATCACATTTGTATCATCCAACTAATACCACAGTAGGACCATTGATTAACTCTATCACTAATCTATTTAAGCACTTAGGTGACTTGAGATATGAGTATTTTAGAGAGAGAAAGTAGAGAGATAAAGAAGGGAGACTTTCATTACTAAAACACACACTTACACACTCAAGCACACCTCCAAATGAGACCATTTGGAGGTATTTATAGTTCTTACAAGTTGCCCTAAAGGGCTTGGCTCATGGGCTTTCTTTATGGATTGGATTGGACTTTGATTACATAGAATATATAAAAGACTAACTTAACATAAATATTAACCTATTAGCTTAGCCTAATCCACGAGCCCATTGACTATCCTATTATATTCTACGACACGTTACAAAGTTATAAGTATGAGAATGACCATCACTTTACTATATTTCTTTAATGCTAATAATCTTCCCCTAAGGGGTGGTCATTCGAATGATGCTCCACGTGATTAGGTCTTGTATCTTCTTTGTCTTTGAGCTTTGTGTGTCGTGGTAGAATAGTCTTTAATCTTTGTTCCTTCGTGTTTTGTGATCTTTGATAAATGACTTTTCTTTGTTCTTGTTGTTGTGGTTGTGATTGTATTAAAGTGTCATCTGCCTTTCGTCACTTCTTTGTCTTTGGTGGTTATACGCCTTTCTAACATGCTCATACGTCTTTAGTCTTTAAGATACATACATTTGCTGTTCCCGTTCTTTCACACTGATCTTTGTCACTTTACTTTGTAGATTCTTTCACATAACGTAGAATCTTTCTTTAAATGTTGCTATGCTTTGATCTTTGATGCGAACTTCTCTTTGACTTCGTGATGTATGTATGAGCATGTGGAAACTAGTGTGGTGGTGATGATAATAATGAGGTAAGGGTAGCTGCATAAAAACGGTTAGTAATAAACATCCGGTACTTACAGGTTCGGAATTAGAGATCGTTAACAACATAGTGTGAAAACTTTCTCTAACCCTTACCAAGACCGTTCCCAAATCGGATGCCCCCAATAGAGCTTACAAGATCTACCGAAGTAGATCAACGATTGGGTGAGTCGCTGAAGATCACCCCACGACTGTAGACCGTTTGGAACCACCGCGAACACTAAGCGTAACCCACAAGGAATTACCGAAGTGACCTGTTGTCAGGGCTGTTTGATGTTGACCCTGGCAGGAGTTTCCATTCAATCACTGAGAATCACAATTGTGAATTCTCTCACAAATGTTCTGGCAGATTGCTAGGATCTGCGTAGGACTCTATAATTTACATCTGGTGTCCTTAATGATGAACAACCAGTGTAGAAGTATCATGTATTCCTATGAGATCTTTTGATGAATCTCATGGCTCTAGACTCGATTACGTGCGTTTTAGTTTTAGTAGTCGGAGGCATGGAGCAGAGAGCCTCCTTTTCAATATCAACACATCTCGGAGTGAGAGGTCGATAGATTATACAAGGTTCTCCGTGAGAATGAAACCAAGTACCTTTTGTGAGATACCCGAGTAGCTAGAAGGTTAAGTGTAGTGCGTCACTGGGTCCATGACGTCTTGTCTTCAATACCGGTGTCACCTTAGTAACATCCAGTAGCATATGAGTTGAAACCGGTTTCTGCCCTAAGGTTGAACATATTGAGGGCTATTTCTTTTCACCCTTTTCATTACTTTTCTTTTTAATTCTTCAACCCCTTCTTTCTCCTTTCATTCTTTACTCCTTTTTTCAAATCATACCTAAAGACTTCTAGTACTAAAATATTGGTTTTGTCCTTCGGTAGATCCCTCCGGCTCTGGCGGATCATAGGACATAAACTTAACATTAATCATCTTATAACGCCTTTATTCTCCTAGGTTTATTGATCACATGCCATAAAATTTTTTGTAAAATCTCTCAAAGTGTTTTATGATTATAAAACACATTTTGGTTAACACTTCGAGAGTTTTGCATTTTTCTAAAATACTCCCCCTTCACATGTGCTCATAAGTTTTTAATATAAATTTGCACATGTTGGGTAGAGTTCGCACTTTTTGAATTGATTGACTTTCAGTGAACAAGAACGATTCGAGACATGTTTACATCACTAGTTATACTAGCTTGAAATTATTACCCGGCCTGGTCAAGTCCAAAGAAAGTTTCTCGAATTGGTACATTCTACTTAGACAAGTCTTATTCGAGACACGTTTACATCACTGGTTAGACCAGCTTGAAATTATTACCCGTCCAGGACAAGTCTTTTCGATTACTGACATTTAAGTTTCGTCAATTTGAGGGTTATATCTGAGTCAAGCTCTTTTGAGATTCAGCCACGATCTTTAAACTTGATCACATTTTAATCACGTCTTCTCCCTCTCAAAAATAGCATATCGTGATATCAACTGATTAACAGAAAAGATTTTGGAGAGATAGACGGATTTGTTTTTGCATGAAATCGGAACATTTTTGCTTTTATAATACTCCCCCCAGAACTCGCATATGTTTTGAGAATTTTAATCTTTTGCAAACAGTTTAGAGGGAAGGAGTCTTTTTGAGCAAAATTCTAAAAATGTGAGAAATATCAGATTTGTTGAATTTTGCATCAAGGTTTTTGAAAAACAAAGACTTCTCTTTGTTTGAATAGGAATGTCGCACTGAGGCATACAACAGTGTCCATTTTTAGGATAAATGCACTTTGTTGATGAAAATCATTTTTGCGTAGCACTTTCCTTTCTTTGAAACATTGAGATGTGCACCGAAAAGTGTACACAAGTCATTTTGATGATGAGCACCGAATTTGATAGATTTTGAAAATCATTTTTGAAAAATCTTGAAAAGTTGGTGCTCAGAATGTAAGAGAATTTTAGTTTTTAGGATAAGTGCTCGAAAAATATTTAAAACCTTTTTTTTGGTTAAGCACTTTCCTTTCTTTGAAGAACGAGTCCTTAGCTGAAATACTAAGAAGTCATCATTTAAGTCTGGGTTTCGTACTGAAGTATACGAAAGCCATCTTTTGAGAAAAGATGAGAAACGACATGTTTTAGAAAGCATTTTAGTGAACTCCCGCTCAAGCATATGTACATATCCGTGTCATTTTTTAATAACATTTCTAGAAACGTACATAATATCGATTATACGAGAGACATGTCGTGAGAAGAATATTTTTGGATTTTTGATTTTATAATTTTTTTGTATTTTTGAAAATTTTCTATTTTTATATTTTGTTTTTGTGGGTTTTCAAATTTTGTATTTGGTTTTTGTTTTATAAAAGAAATAGAAAATCAAAAATAGAAGATTGAAAGAATGATGTTGAAAAAATTACAGACTTAGAACCCTTTGATGAACTGGGTTATGAGATAGTTGAATCACATGCAACCAAAGATGAAGAGGTTTCACAAATAACAGTGTTAGAAGTACATGTTTCCTCACATTGGGGGTGTTCGCTATCAACGGTTGTAGTGGTTTCTACTTCCTTATCCTGATGACTTACACTATTACTTGTCTTGCTGCAACTATCAAAAATCTTTCCTGTGGGAATCCATCTAAGACCAATTGTTTTAAACACTTTTCCCATAGGAATCCACCTAAGGTAAGATGTAGACGTAGTTTTCTTATCAGATCCATCTAAGACCAACTGTTTTAAACACTTTTCCCGTAGGAATCCACCTAAGTAAGATGTATACGTAGTTTTCTTATCAGATGCAGCGGAAGTCTCAGTCTTGGGAAAACTACATTTTGTAGATATCCACCTATTAGGTTTCTTAGCCTCTTGCTTCTTGTTGTCAACGGGTTTATTTCTATTTGGTGTCTTAGTGGATTGTGTCTTGACACTTGACTTTCCTTCCTTGATAAATTGTGCAACACATGCATCGTGATTAGCTGAAAAAACACATTTTTGACATGTAGGATAGACAAATTCAACATTCTTGTTTAACACAGCAACTTTAACTTTGTCACTACAGTCTTTTTGAAATTGTGTGTTGTTCGAAAGAGAATCAACATTTCTAGTGTTGTTTTCTACGTACATAGCATTTTCTTTTTCGCAACTACTCTTAGATGCAGGCCAATCCCTAGTCTTTTGTTGATTGTTCCTAGGTAATGGTTTACTACTACTAGCAGTGCTTTGGAATCTTGTAGAATTCATCACACTATGTTTTGCACCTAAATTTCCGTCTTTTTGAATATGAGCCTTTTTCCTAGCTCCTTCTAGATGGTGATTGTGGACCAATTCATTAGAACCAACAGATTCTTTAACAGTTTTTGTGGTCACATTCGGTGTACTATCCTTAGAAGGGCCAGGTGTAAGCACATTTGTGTTTCGTTCAACAACTTTTACATTTTCAACAATCTTTTCTTTTTCATTATTCTTGGGCAAGGGTGTTGGAGTGACTGGTTTTGTCAAATCCTTTTTCTCATTGACTTTTGGAGCAAACCGGGAAATTGACATTTTTGGTTTTTCAACCGTTTTTGAAGTATTTGGTTTCTCCAAAGTCGATGGTTTTGCAAACTTAGTATCCACACCCTTCCCTTTTAGACTTTCTAGCTGAGCTCTCAAAAGATCATTTTGCTTTTGCATGTCCATGTAGGCACGCTCATACGACAGTTTGTCATACTTGCATTCCTTGGTTTTTTGATCAAGTTGTTTAAAATATGACACATTTTTTTTTCCAAGTTTTACAAGAGCATTTTCATATTTTGAAACAATTTCATAGGTCTCAGCTCGTAGTCTTTCATCGTCTTCAACAGAATATGTTTGTAAAATAATAGACATAATATCAGTAGACAGAACTGCTTCTAAGAGAGAATCATTTAAATTTTCCAAAACATTTATCTGCTTAAAAGATTCATTTGCCTTCTTTATCAGGGATTTGTGGTCCTTGACAAAGTCAGTTGTTTCTGTTAAAAATGCATTTTCAAAATGAATAACACGAGCATGAATGTTATTAATTTGAGGAGCTTCAAGAATCTTTTTTAGCTGTAAATGAACCGTGGAATTCCAATTGATCTCATTTAGTTTCATTTTCGATTCTAAAGACATTTTAAGTTGCCCAATTATTGTTTTAAGATCATCAAGATATCCACTGGCAGCACTTGTGTTAAAAGTGTTGTTTAAGGACATTTGTTCCATGTTTAAAGGCGATTTGGAAGCAACTACTTGTTTAGAAACTAGTTTGGAGAAGCCACGGTTTTTGGAAAACACAGATGTTTGTTTTTGTGGAACAAAAGTAATTCCAGAAAGTTTGTTCAGTTTGGTGTAATCAATTGGTTTCAAATCCGGATTCTTTTGTTTCATCTTAGTTATGCTCTCTTCAACAAGTTCTATCATTTGCACAGAATCCCGAACGACGGGAGGATCATGTTTAGCATATATAACATTTCCATTATACAAAGCATTCTATTCTTCCTGAGCTTTCTTGAGATTATAAGGAGTTTTGTTACCAAGAGCCATTTTTTGTTTTGTATGGTAAATGGGATCAGTTTGATTAGTAATCATATGAATTGTTTGACTCGAATGACCCGTTTTAACCAACAAGTTTTCTAATTTTTTGATCATATGTTCTGACTCTATGATTTCATCCAAAAGTTTATCTTCTTTCTTTGCAAAGTCTTTTTTCAACTCATCCCGTTCTTTTTCAAGATTGGTATAAGCTGATTTTTGTTTTGAAAGCTGGTTTGTTAAATCAGAAATTTCTTGTTTTAAAGAATTGATGGTTTTTGTTGAACTAATTTCAAGAGTGTCAAATTTGTTTTTCAATTCCCTATCTTTAACAAGTAACTTCTTATAACCAATTTCAAAATCTGACGCGCGTTTTGTGTCAGTTTGAAAACTTTTTGCATTTTCCTTGTATCTCTCAAGCTCAGTGGTCAATTTCTCATTCGCGGCCTTAACTTCGCGATTGACCTTTTTAACTTTCTTAATTTCGATGCTACAATTGTTCAATAATGATTCAAATAGAGCACGTGTTTCCTCATCATTCTCAGCATGCTGCGAAACTGAGCCTCTACTATGATTCATATCGGGAGTTGCCGAATCAATATTGCTACAACCCGGCGTGTCCAGGTATGTATCATAAGTGGGTACTAGAGTCTCAGAATGCTGTTCCACATAAGGGGACATATCACATATATCATTATTGTTGCATGTATTGTAGGATAGTACCTCAGATACTGCATTGGTGTCATAAACAGGAGGTGTGTCAGAATCTGTGTCGTACTTAGCCTCCTGAAGATTTGCCATAAAGATGCAGTTTGTGTCGATATCCTCTCGATCTTCCATGTCATCCATAAGAGCCATAAAGTCATTTTCTTCTGCATTCAACTGAAACCATGCTTTCTCCTTCTGAGCCAACATCAATGCTTTCTGCAAATATTCCAGATCTTTCTTCTTTGGCTTAGCAGGACAGTTCCTTGTCATATGACCTACACCCTGACAGTTGAAACACTTTACCAAATTACCCTGATTCATATTTCTATAATTCCCACTAATTGGAGCTGCAACATTTCCAACCTGATTTCCAACTTTCTGACCCCTCTGATTTCCAACAATTTGACCCATCTGATTCCCTGCATCCTGACCCATCTGATTCCCTGCATACTGACCCATCTGATTCCCTGCATACTGACCCAACTGATTCTGCATATTCTGATTACCCATGTGAAATCCAATACCATATCCTTGCTGATTCCCAATAACTCCAACCATTTGGCCTCTGTTACCCATGTTGAAACTTGGCTGAGCGATCTGCCTGTTGTGAGTGTTCGATGAAATCCTTTGTTTGTTGTTTGTTGGTGTAGAATAGCGTCCTTGGAATGTCTTTGATAACAAAACAAATGGTTACGTCAAAGCAGCAGTAGATTCATCATTGTCAGTGAACTCTGGTTCTTGGAAATGTGGGTATTGTTGTTGTGGAATAACTTCTTGTTGTTGTTGTGGGTAGAATTGTTGTTGTGGGATTACAGCAATTTGTTGTTGTGGAATGTATTGTTGTTGCATGTAGTTCTGAGTAGAAGATGATGATGGTTGATGTTGTGTATTCACTGGTAAAGGTGTTGGTGTTTGAGCAATGAATGCGAGAGGATCTTGCTTTTTAGCTAGTAATTCGACTCTTACTTCATTTGCCTCAGCTTGATTCTGCTTCAAAAAGTCATACAACTGATCATAGGTAACTTCGTGCAAGTTCTTTGTCTGATAGACGATAGTGACGTATCTTCCCCATTCAGGTTGTAACTCATTCAGAAAATTGGTGTTGTTAGCAATGTTCGTCTGTGAGAGGCTGTGTCTGGATAAGTCATTCATGATCTTACAGAACCTGAGATAGTACGACTCTGTGGATTCACCAGGAATTGAAGTAAACTAGCATAGTTCCTTGAGCAATTGTGTTTCCATTTCCTATTTCCCGATGTCTGTCCCGTAGATTAACCTTTTGACTCTTTCCCAGACTGCATGAGCACTTCCTTCACTGTCAACAGTTGCATAAGTTGTTTCTGGTAAACCAAGAACGACGAGATGAAATGCCTGATCATCAGTTGCAATTTGTTTTTTGTCTTCCTCAGTGTAGTCAGCCTCTGTCTGATCTCTGTAGAAAGGTTGTACTGGGGGGTTCCATTTGGATCACCAGGGTCTAGTATTTGTCGTGGCTTGAAGGGTCCTTCTAAAATGGAATTGATGAGTAGCTTTCTATTTGGTTTGCTTCTAAGATAGCGCATCATACGACTAGCCCATTGTGAGTAACCACCCTTTGACAGCATGGGAGGTCGGTTTTCGGCACCTGCTGCATGAATATCTTGTTGAGTTGCCATTGATTGAAGGTATAAGTGATAAAGTTGATCTTAGGATCTTTGAAGATAACAAAGGTTGTTGTAGTAGATTAGATGTTTTGGCGAAAGACCAAGTAGAAGATCTTGTGAGAAAAATCCTTACTTGAAGAATCCTTACTCACAGAAGAAAATAAATCCTTACGTGAAGACCTTACTCGGAGAAACTTGAAAGTTACTTGAAAGGTGAAAATTTTGTTTACTTGCTGCTTACTTGAAAGGCTTACTTGAAAAGCTTACTTGAAAGTCTTACTTGAAAAGCTTACTTGAAAGTCCTTACTTGAAAGTCTTACTTGAAAAGCTTACTTGAAAGGCTTACTTGAAAGTCCTTACTTGAAAGTCTTACTTGAAAAGCTTACTTGAAAGTCCTTACTTGAAAGTCTTACTTGAAAAGCTTACTTGAAAGTCCTTACTTGAAAAGCTTACTTGAAAGTCCTTACTTGAAAGTCCTTACTTGAAAGTCTTACTTGAAAAGCTTACTTGAAAGGCTTACTTGAAAGTCCTTACTTGAAAGTCTTACTTGAAAAGCTTACTTGAAAGTCCTTACTTGAAAGTCTTACTTGAAAAGCTTACTTGAAAGTCCTTACTTGAAAAGCTTACTTGAAAGTCCTTACTTGAAAGTCCTTACTTGAAAGTCTTACTTGAAAGGCTTACTCGAAGAGTTAAAATCAACTAAGTATAGTTCCCCTTAGTACAAAGCAACAAAAATTCCTTACTAGATAAACTATAAGAAAACTTAACTTACTCGCTAAAAGGCTTACTCGCCAGAAATGATGCCTTACTCGAAAGTCCTTACTCGAAACCTTACTCGAAAGTCCTTACTCGAAACCTTACTCGCAAATGACCACCTTACTCGCTGGCTAACTTGAAAAAACCAACCCTTACTCTCCAAAAACATGTAAAAACAGCTTCCTAACCAAATTTTTCTACCAAATGCAATAAGATTTACCACACAAGCAAGAAATACTCTAATGACTATAAAGACTTCATAAAATGTCGAGCACATGCATAAATATATCAAACCCTAGCTTTTTCAATTTAGCAAAATATATACATTTAGCACTTGGTAACATCATTAAACATCAACACAACATGAAATGAACAAGATTAGAAAAGTTTTGATGTTCCCTTACAAAGGTTGATGGTTAACGTGGCTAGGAGACCAAGAACATAACCCGAATTGCTTCAAATTTACCCAAAACACGTTCCGATTAACCCAAAACACTTGAAAGTACACCCCGATTATCTTGAACTTCAACAAAATTTTGTGGATCTTGAAATTGTGAGTGAGCCGTGGGTTTGAATGAAAAAAAATGATCAAGGAAAGCTTTTAGGATAAAAAGGGATAAGCTAGATTGTATGTGTTACCATTTAGGAAACCTTGTATTAATATAAGATTATAACTTGGTTAGTAGGGTTTGTTTTGTCATCTTATTGGGGAGTAACATATGAGGCCGGCTAGGGGACAAACAAAGGGAGGGAAAAATTAATTTTACTCCTCGTTGGTGTATCGTGTGTCGGTTTAAGCTTAAATGTTACCGAAACGTCCCGGTTTGACGTTTTTGGACACGTATACGCAAAATAAAGTTTATATCGACGTTTTTGTCAGAAATGTAATAAAATGTCATTACTGACTCAAAAATATATTTATTTGACTGTTACCATAGATACTGTGGTGTCGATTCGCGTGAGGCGTTGTTTTTCAGAAAAATGTGAGAAAGCTCTTAGTAGATTACGAAACTTGTCAGTAACTATCCGAAATGGAATAATTTATGCTTACTGACAAAAATAGACTTTTTCTGTGATGACTGTAAGCTACAGTGTGCAGGACAGCTCCCGAAAATGTTCAGAAATGTACAGAAACATGCAGAAATATGCAAAAATGCATAAAATACTCAAATTAAATATAATAAATAGAAATTTATTATTAAATGTAAGCCTATATTCTGAGTTAACAAGATTTTTTTTTTTTTTAATAAATATAAGGGTAAAAATCAATTACAATAAGATGGCAGGCAAACGAGCAACAAGCTGTGCCGCAACCCCCTTTTGGATGGCAAACCCAATCCTACTAAAAATGAAGTTTTGTTTTTTAGGGGTCGAAAAATTACTTTGCACAACCCGTTGAACCCTAGTCAAAAACTCCACTGCCACCGGAGCTAGGAAACCAAATGTATCAAAAGCAAAAGGGAGAAACACGTGTTGATTTTCTAAACAAGCCTTCTCGTGTTTAGCAACTTTGCTCGATTCCGCTTTCAAAGCAGCTTGTCCCGCAACAAACCCCTTGTCCCTGAGCCCTACTAGAGGGGACACCCCAGTAAGATCCACACAAGCATGTTTCCCCCCGGACCACCCAAACACAAGTACATCAGCTGGCCGTAAAGTAGACCTCCCTTCAAGCGGATCCGTCAGAAAGTTAACGGGGGCCTCCTTTTTAGAAGAAATTCCTGCTCGGTTAAATTAATTTATGAAAATTACCATTTGTCACAATTAGTGAAGTAACTCTCGAGTTGAGTACTCGGGGAGTGGAGTAGGGTGAAGTAACTCTCGAGTTGCAAAAACACAAAGGGTTGATTTCCATAAACTGACTTTTTTTTTAAAGCTTGTTGCAAATCAGACTCTAATTCTTCAGTCATTCTTTGACGTGTTACTTCTGTGTGAACTTTACGTCTTTAATGAGGATTAAGTTGATTGTACATCTCGAACAAATGCATCTTGTACTAATCACATTCCTCCTCTGGATCGTTCCAATCCCATTTATCACATTTCTTCTTACCAGGTTTCTACAATCAAGATTGGACTCTATTAAATAAATGAAAATTATTGTCTTTAAAACAAAACATGAATGATGAATTACCCAACGATTTTGGCAACAAATGAATCGTCTCGTAGGGTTGGAGGGTGTCCAAGACGTTACAACCATTGATGGTTTGTGACATTTGCAGGTTTCATTGGAAAGATACGAAGACATGTTTTGATTTGATTTTGATTTGGGATATGTTTTGATTTTTGAAAGAATGAATTGATTTGGAATATAACCGTTAAAATTAGGGTTAGAAAGAAAGAGGGAAATGGCTATATAATATAAGTGGATATCTGTGGTCACAAGTGGGCCCAACATGCTGACGTGGTACCCAAACGGTCATATAGCCTATTCTTGCAGGTATCAACAAGTTTCGTAGGTGATAGTAGTAATTCATACAGTTCGTTACCAACAATTAATTTTTTTTGAAAGTTCATATTCAATTCATGGACTTAATCCTAATTTTAAATAACACAACTTTGGTGGGCAACTCATAAATGCCTATAGCAAATACTTGAACCTACAACCTCTAGGTTGGTGGGCAACTCACATATCACTAGACCAAAAGTCTTAGATTTCAATAGGTTACTGTGACTGAAAAAAAAAAAAAAAAAAAAAAAAAATTCCTGTCTAAACTTATTGTCACCGTAAACAAATAATAGAAAAATATTGTTCATAAAAAATATGGGCTGAGCATAGATCTTAAGGTCTATGCTTAGACCAGAATTTTAACGTTTAGAAGATTTTGTCGTTTTATTTATTTTGTATAAAATAAATCGTAAGTCGTTAGAGGTCGTGCCACCCGTTGTGTTAAAGGTCTTCGACTCTACTTTTATTTAAAATTAGTCTCAAGGGCTTGTTTGTAATAGATTTTTATCGGTATATTAAAAAGTAACAGAAGGTTTGTTATAATCTTGTCATTTCCGGAAAAAGGTTTTAAATTCTTGGTCAAATCAAGCACGGGCGTAACAACCTCTTTATAGATTTGAAAAAAGTTTGAGAATAGGTTATACCTGTAAATACTAAATAGCCGTTCACAAAATAAAACCCGTGACATTTGAAATAAGTGGATGTCACTTTATAATATTGCACTTGTGCGCGACGGTTACCCGATCAGAATATCACACACATTTTGAAGTGGGTAAATTAAAATAGCCGCTCAAATCCATTCAAAATCTCCAATGTCGTCATCTGAGCCTTCACGTCGTAAACTCAAAGATCGTCGTAAACGAAAGCCTCTTTGGGAAACAATTCTCAGTGTATTCTTCAAGAACTTGATCCTCTTACTCGTATTGGTTCTTCTTGTTCAGATGTTGCTTAAATTAGCCTTTAATCAAATCGCTTCTTCTGATGATTATGACACGCGCATTGCGGGTATGGAGACATTCTTGAAAACCACTACTAAAATGATGCAGGCCAAAATTGACTCTGTTGATCAAAATATCCGAAACCAAGTCCACGGTTTAAACACCGAAATAAGTAATCAAGTTTGTGAAAATGGGGAGGAGTTTTCGGCTCGGTTAAGTGAATTGGATGGGAGAGTTGAGGGGGTGAACAAATGTTTGACTAGTGACCAGAAATGGGTATCGAAAAATGAGTTTGATAGATTTGTTGATGAGTTTAAGGAGTTTAAAGGGTTGGTTGATTTTAAGGATTTGAGTTTAGGACAAGTTAAAGCTTTTGCTAAGGAAATTGTTGAGAAAGAAATTGAGAAACATGCTGCTGATGGCCTTGGTATGGTTGACTATGCCGCAGCGTCTGCTGGAGCTATGGTGGTTGAGCATTCGGATACTAATTCCGGAATGGGTAATTTGTTGCACAGAAATAAGGTTAGTAGTAACGCTGTGAAGATGTTGCAGCCGAGCTTTGGTGAGCCTGGTCAATGTTTCCCTCTAAAAGGGGACAATGGTTTTGTTCAAGTTAAGCTTAGGACTGCTATCATTCCAGAGGCTATAACTCTTGAACATGTTGCCAAGGTTTGTTTTTCTTACTTGTTTAGTAGTAATCTGTTACTTGCGTACTAAAATTTTGATTGTGGTTTGTGTTGATGACTTGATGTAGTTATAGTCTGCATTAACAATGTTGAAGTATATGTTATAGTAGCATATTAGGCACATTAACTTCCATTGCCAACGATATAAAAAGGATTTATCATTTTACGTTTACATCGAAACTTGCATAAAGTTTACCTAAATTGTGGTAGTATTTAGGTTTAGACCACTTGATTATCACTTTTATATGTTTCTAGTTAGGCATTTGATTTGGGCATTACTGAACAAAACTAAACGTAACCATTTGGTATATATAAAACTTTTGGTTTATCTGCCCCACGTCTAAATATTCTATAATCAAGCTTACAAGCATTTGCAGGGGTATGAGTCGACAGACTGAGAAAAACATAATGTTTTAGTTCATTTATTGATCTGTTTGTGAAAGAACTGTCATGTTTTATCGTCCTATGGAGTATGGACAGACCGAAGACAACATAATGTTCTAGTTCTTTAGCCCTATGTATTTATGTGAATATATAATGATGTTCTTGGCGCTGATCATCACGATATGTAGGATTTCTAATACTTTTTTTTTGTTAATTATACGAAGTACTTGCCTTATATACCTGCTGTCATTGGTCGTGTTAGTGTCTCATGATTTTGGTACCATGGACACTTTTGCTCTTTCTTGAAAGAAATCTTATACTGGTTAGAGTTTAGGCAAAGATCTCCATCCTCTAGCTTTATATTGCACTGCACCCTTGTTGCATAACTGCCCAAAGACCCTGCGATCCCTCTGTGCACTTGATCTATCAAATGCCACACTTTATAATATCTTTTTGTGGTTATACTTTAATTCATTAGTTATTTATGAAAAGTTAGAAAGTGGTTAAAAGGATGTTAGCGGGTCGATCTATACTATAAATGATTCATATTGACCTATTATCCAACTCGCCAGACCAGCCCATCTTGCCACTGCTAATTATTTGTTTTAGTATGCTACTGCTCTTGGTCTATCTATTGTAGCTATGTGCATGATTGTAACAATGCTGATCTTTTGTACCATGAACAGAGTGTGGCATTTGACAGATCAAGTGCTCCCAAGGATTGCAGGGTCTTTGGGTGGTTAAGCAACAACGATACAATGCAGAGGCAGTTGCTGACTGATTTTGTCTATGATCTTGAAAAGAGTAATGCTCAGACTTTTAATGTGTTGGACATGGGAGGCTTAAGCATTATTGATACAATCAGGCTAGAATTTACGTCTAATCACGGGAATCCAACACATACATGCATTTATCGGTTAAGGGTGCATGGTCAAGAACCTCATGCTTTGTCATCCCTTGCCTTGCAGTAATGACTGATGTTTCATAATGTCCCATATGCTTTTTGGAAATAACTTGATGCACTAGTCTAGCTCTTGAAGCTTGTTGTATATTTCTGTTATCTGTGTATACCTTGTTATGGATGATTGGAAAAGAGTTAACGACATAGAACCTCTTTTATCAATGATTGCCCGTGGTTGTACTGATTGTGTGAGCTCAAACAATCCAGTCATCCAGTCAATTCTGTGGTATGCAAATGTCTAAATTTATAGCATGTACTTGGCAAATATTGATACTTTGTAATTCCTTCAAGGCAAAAGATTTATACTACTCAACTGTTTGTTTAGTAGAGGGGGAAAAGGCGTGTCAAATTTTCGTACTTGCATCAGTTTTACAAATATAGCCTCATCTTATCTGTATATTGTTGTGGTGTCTACTAAATTGCAGAACTGGAAGGTGCAGGTTGTATGCTAATCGATAAGGGTTTGTATTCTTACTC
The DNA here is from genome assembly GCA_014162995.1 of Artemisia annua. Taxonomy (NCBI): domain Eukaryota; kingdom Viridiplantae; phylum Streptophyta; class Magnoliopsida; order Asterales; family Asteraceae; genus Artemisia; species Artemisia annua. The sequence continues at coordinate 26,233 of LBNU01025280.1, forward strand.
GTGAGAGAATAGTGTTATATTCTTACATAATTTGCGTTAATGACAAACTAATATTAAGACCACTGTATAACCCCAAAGTCATCAACCCAGGCCCTTAATACAGTACAACAATAACCAGCGATTAACATGCTGTTACTTTACCCACAGTCCTCATGTTCACATCCATGAATAATATGTACAAAGTTGATGTGCTTGTCATTCATTGCAGACTGATTCATGATACTTATAATTAATTTTCGACATCAAGACCAATAATCAATTGCAAAACAATAAATTTAAAGAATATATACCGACAAGACATGGGCAATTTGCTCGCAACAAAGTTTGATATCTTAGATTTGAATAAACACTCGCTCGGTAGGATAACATATTTAGCAAATCAGATGGAAATAATAAGTAAAATCCCAACTCCCCCATAACTGTACATAATAGCTAAAGAATCCTACTAGACACCCCCCGGCACTCCAATAACTTTACATAACAATCAACTCACCATCTACAAAACAATATAACACAAATCATTATCATTCTACCCTGGCCCATAGGTTTAGAAGATTTAAAGAATCAAAGAAGATATCAACTTTATGGCCTGAAGTTCCTTTTACTGTCTGAGTGCAGATCTGGATTATCACTCTTATCAGTATCATAGTTTTCTCTGTGTGATTCAACCTCCATGCTACCTGCTTGAGATCTTCGTCGTCGATCCTATATGATAGTAATATAAATAAAATTATATTGATCTGGACAGTGTTAACTTAGGTGTTAATTTTGACCCCATTTACTTATGAATGGGTCGATTTGAGTATGCGCCTCAGAAAGAAAATGAGTCGGATAAAAGAATTAGCTAGAAGGAAGTGGGGGTTATACTAATTTTTAATGCTTACATTGGTTATATTTTAGCACAGTAGATTACATTAATGTAATATCATAGCTTTTGTAATCATATTTAACAGATTAGATTTATAGTTTACAAAAAAAATGACAAGAGATGTTTGCGGGTGAACCCGACCCTTGGTAAAAACAGCCCATTTTTTCACACATCTATAATTGAGAAAATAATTATTCGACAACTAACCTCTCTTGGTAAGGGATATTCCTCTGATTCAAGCATACGTACAACTTGGCTCATTCGGGGTCTCTTGTCAGAGTCAGGGTCAACGCACCTCAAAGCAGTTAATAATGCTCGTTTTAATGCTCTTGTAGACGGTTTTGTATCAATGGTTGGATCCACCACTTCCTCTGATCTCCTGCTTCCAACCATCATTTTCAGCCAATCCACAAGGTTTACCTGCAGTATTATTATCATTAACAGCAATTCATCAGATTTTAATCCTATATGTGAAACACCACATCTTATGTATTCCCTAAACAAAGCTATTAAAAAAGTAAGATGCAACACAAACACAGAAGAGACTAGTCTCACGAGCTTATTTTCCCCACACTTCAAGTGGGCATAGCGTCATTTTATTTCACTTGGGCTAAAGTAAACCTAAAGATACACTACCTGAAGCTAATAAAGAACGCACCAAAGGAATGGGGAAAACTAGAGTACCCTGGTATTCATAGGACTTAAAAGACTTGCGTAATTCCTCAATTTGCTGGGCCATCACGATCTCCATGACTGTGAGAGCATTGCTTATATTTTTAACTCAATTAGGGTAGTGTTGAACTCTTTTAGAAAATCCATCGTTGATTGCCATCAATTTATGTGGGTGGCCCACGTCCTCAATCTGTTCTGAAAGTTACATAAGCTCTCATGTTCAAGATCTGGGGCAGGACATTTGAGAACTCCATGTACATCCAAATGGATTCCTCGCGGTTTAACTCCATCATCATACACTTGTGTGCATCAATGATGGTCCGAGATAGAATCGCCTCATCAAATAAGGTTTTCAGACATCTCACTCAGTAATGATTGTCCTTTGTTTTCTAGAATGCTTCCTACACAACCACAAACAAGCCCTATCAGCTTTTAGGAGTTAGGACATCTTACTTAATCAGTCATCGACTCGCCCATAATTTTCCGATCAAGGTAGTCTTTGGCAGCGGTCATGTCCAACTAATGTCATCCAAGAAGTATCCCGTGAGAAAGGAAAAGTCCTTGGCTCTATCAGGGAGACCACCCTTCTATGGATTCTTAATAGTGGCGGCTTCTTTATTTAAAATCATCCTCACAACTTCTATACCAACTAATGTGCTCTTCAACCAACTGTCGCAATCTTATTTATCCAAGATCTTGTCAACTAATTATGCACACTAGGCCAAGTAAGCCTCAAAGGAAACAATTGTATACCAACGATTGTTTCTCACTTAATCACCCTTAATGCTGCAAATGAGAGACGCCTCCCCTTTAAATAGGAGGCTCCAACCCTATACGCTAGGATCTATATGCATAAGTATCTAGGTCCTTCTACGATTGTCCCCAAGATTATTACAGGTATAATTGTGTTTCTGCAAATACAAGAATGGCATACAAATATACAAAGAAAACTAAGTATCCTACATCGTGAGTGTGTGTGCAAAGTTCGTACTTGAAAGTCTTGGGACGCGAAACTATAACCAATAGAAGGGGAAATCTGAAATCTGCATATGATTTGGGTATTACAAGGTGGAGAAACTAAATATATCAAGGAAAATATTCATTGAACTTTTTTTTTTTTTTTTTTTTTTTTTTTTTTTTGGTAACCGTTTTTTCCGACCTTTTGGCCGACTAATCCACGGGGTTTGAACCCACCGCCACACAGACTCAAACCAGGTAAAGCCCTCCCTTTTCAGGAGTTTGGCGTGGCCACTTAAAGTTGTTTGCACCTAGCAGGAATTGATTTTTGGCCAAAATTAGTAAGCTTAAACATGGAGGGTTATCTTTATAAGAATTCATGGAAATAGTTGAGTGTAGTTAAACCCTTTTTAATGAGCATTAAGAAAGAAGAATGTACTATTTCCTTTAGACTTTTAGAGTTGAGTATATTTAATGAGCATTGGAGAGCACTATGAGACATTCAGATAGTCTTAAAGAATAATATCACTAACCATGTTATTTAATGTTCTAGATGGAAAACTTAAAAAAAGGATCATACAGGAGTTAATTAATACTTACTGATCTAAAAGAAAAAAGAAGATAGTCTAAATGTTACGGAAGTGGGCAGTTAGCACAAGTTACGGGAAATATAAATTTATAAGTTGTTGCTCTATATCTGTGAGATTGATGAGATTACAAGCAAATTTACTTTCTGTAATTAAATACTTTATGAAAATTTAGTGAAAACGAAGTAATTTTGTACCTAATAGCAACTGGTCTATAGCCAACATGTGATCATTTATCACTAAAAGTCTCCGAGAAAGAACAAAGTCACTACATGTGAATAAGATAAAGGACACTTATGATGGTGTAGTAATTAACATGGAAACATGTAATAAGTCATGCAGAATAAAGTAACACTAATAGTCAATATTTATCCATATCTTATTTACTTGGGGCAATTCCATATATACCCAACTTAAACACCATAATTCCATATTTCCCCAAATCATTGATAAGCTAAATAGGATTTTTCAATATGATATTAACTTTAGGCTATGATTTTCTAGGATTATAACATAATCATTATACTGTTTTTTTGGTATGGTCATAAGATTCATGATACAAAGAAGATATTTTTAGGTCATTACTAAAGTTTATACTGATTTACAACAAAGAGTGCAGTGTTTAAGCATACCTCCTGTGAAGGGCGACCATAGTCAACCGGATCTCTTCCAGTAATAGATTCCAAAAGTACAACTCCAAAGCTATAAACGTCACTCTTTTCATTCAGTAGCCCAGTATTTGCATATTCTGGAGCCACATACCTGTATAGAGAATAAAGCAGATTGTTTTGAATAATTTGGTGCTGTACAGATTTTACATAGAAGCAAGACTGGTCATATACTAACCCAAAAGTACCCATAACTCGAGTTGTGATGTGACTTTTTCCAGCACCAAGAAGCTTAGCCAGCCCAAAATCAGAAACCTTCGCATTGAAATCATCATCGATCAAAATGTTACTCGACTTAATGTCTCGGTGCACCACTTTTGGCTCAATTGCTTCATGCAAGTAGGCGAGGCTGCAATAAGAAGACAAAATTGTGATATCCAAGTATGTTCAGGGACACATGAAGCATATTTTAAGCATGGCAAGCATGGGTGGGTCGGTTGAGTTGGGCAACGGGTCATGTATATTTAGACTGACCTGCAAACACCTTTGGTTTTATTAAATAGATAATTTGTCATATATATGATTATAATGAATAATGTTACAGTAATAATCTATATTTTTGGTACAATGATTCAGGATGTTTTATCCATATGAATATTTTTGAGATGACTTTCAACTCCTTTGACACACTCGTACTAGTTCATAGGATCCTATAAGTCAAACATCTATAAATGGGAAAAAAAATTGCCACGTTTGTATATTTTATACTTACGCCTTAGCTGTCCCGAGAAGAACCTTCATCCGAGCCTCCCAAGTAAGATATCCATGCTGGCGCATTGCTCCGTGAAGCCATTGTTCTAAATTCCCATTGTTCACATACTCATATACTAACATCCTGAATTACAAAAAAACAATGAGATATGAAAGAACTACACAAATTGCATCCTTCATGCACATTCATTAACCTGTATATTTGAGCATATAATGACATCATACCTGTGAGTTCCCTCGATACAATAACCCAACAAGCGGACCAAGTTCTTATGGCGCACATGGCCGATAGCTTCTACCTCCACTCTGAATTCCTTCTCAGCTTGGCCACTAGAGAAACACTTTTACATTTATTCAGAAAAACATTCATGAAAAAACAAACTAATTAACTAATAAAGTTTATTTAAAACTTACACATTATTAAGAAGTTTCTTGACTGCCACAGGATTCCCGTTGACCAATGTTCCACGATAAACAACTCCATATCCACCTTCTCCAAGTACATTCTCCTTTGTAAAACGATTCGTTGCAAGTTCAAGATCTCTTAAAGTAAACCAATGACCCCAACCCAACTGCNTGATATCTTCTAAACTAGGAGGATATTTACCAAATATCCGATATAGGCGGATACGCCTTGGAGTAAGGAACAAGTAACCCTTATCGGTTACACGCCTATAAATAGAGGGGACCCTAACCCTCGCAAAGGTACGATTCAATACGCATCCCAACTCCTAAACCCTAAAAACTACGATTACTTACTCTCACGCCGGAGGATAATCGGGGGAAACAATCCCTCGATAAGCCTAACGGTGTTTCTTGTTTCTCTTAGTGCGCAGGTTTCCAAGCATTAAACATCCGAATTGGTACTCAAGCCAAGCCTTGCCAACTTTTGTATCAACATTAATTGCATAAATCGTCCTTGAACTTTAACCAGATTACATGTTTTGTCTCAACCATTTCGAAAGTACAGAAATCGTCCCTGTGAGAAACCTTTGAGCAAATTTTGGTCCCTGGTTTTAACCGGCGTTAAGTGGATTTCGTTAGAATTTACACGTTAGCCCTTTTGAGTCGCGACAGTTGTAGCATCCGTCCTTTAACTAATGGCCGTTTATAATTTTTAATTTTCGATTTCTTTAAAGTTTTTTTATTTTTATATATATATTTTTATTTTTATACTCTTTTATATATGTTTTTAAATTCATTTTTTATATACGTTATTATATACTTTTTTATACATTTTTTATATAAGCTTTTGTATATGTTTTTAAATACGTTTTTATATACTTTTTATATATATTTTCATATACGTTTTTTATATACGTTTTTGTATACATTTTTGTATAAGTTTTTGTATATGTTATTATAGACGTTTGTTGATATGTGTACCAAAAAGAGTGCAAAAAAACAGTTATGGTTTTGCTTATACAAAAACATAATGAATTGAAATGTGTATTGCTGATATGTGTACCAAAAAGTGACTGCAAAAAACACAGTCATGGTATTGCTTATATAAAAAATGCAGTCATTGTTTTGTTTGTATTAGCTAATGAAATGACTGGACATTGCTTTCCACATGGATGAGAATCTTAGTCTCATTCTTTACACTTTTTTTTTCTCCTCTTCCCTGCACATTGACCAACCAACCCTTCACATATTCTTTATATAATGGCATTAGCAGAAGCTCATTTTCATCTCACATTTGTAACAAAACCTACAACTGAAAAGATGAGTTCCAACAAGAAACCAGGTAATCAACAATGTCTTTTTCATCTCATTTCTCATATCTTTAACACGCCATTTTTTTGTGTGTGCAGAAATCATAACCATTTCCCGCAGTGAAAGTTCTGATGCATCATATCCAATGCCATGGGCTGACTATTTTTCAAAGGTTGAACATTCAAGTTCAGATTCTGGCTATGATGAAATGCAGTTTTATCATCCAAAAATTGGTTCAAGCTCAAACAAGGTTGATGCTAGCATAAATCCAAGCCCTAAACAGATTGCAAAGTAGGCTTTTGTTGATAGGATTAAGGTTCTAGGCCTAGCTTTACTTGATATCAAGTCATTTGCTGTCAAAAATCCCACAGATGCAATTGCCATGCCAAAAGGGAAGGGAAAAATAAGATGGTTTAATATGTATGGTTTAGTATCATGGATATTAGTGCTTTAAGTATGGCTTAAATGCCATAGAATAAATCTGATTTAACCAAGTTGATGTTTTCTGTTTAAGTATGGCTTTAAATATGAATGCAATGCAATGCTCCAGTTTATGTTTTAAGTAAACCGATGCTAAAGGTACTTTGCATACATACCAAATTGAAAACGTATTTAAAAAGTATATAAAAACGTATATATATAAAACGTATTTAAAAACATATATAAAAACGTATTTAAAAACATATACAAAAATGTATTCAAAAACGTATAAAAAAACTTATATAAAAAATGTATAAAAAAGTATATAATAACGTATATAAAAAATATATTTAAAAACATATATAAAAGAGTATAAAAATAAAAACATATATATATAAATAAAAACCATATATATAAAAATAAAAAACTTTAAAGAAATCGAAAATTAAAAATTATAAACGGCCGTTAGTTAAAGGACGAACGCTGCAACTATCGCGACCTAAAAGGGCTAACGTGTAAATTCTAACGAAATCCACTTAACACCGGTTAAAACCATGGACCAAAATTTGCTCAAAGGTTTCCCACAGGAATGATTTCTGCATTTTTGAAATGGTTGGGACGAAACATCCAATCTGGCCAAAATTCAGGGACGATTTATGCAATTAACACTTTTCTATTTATTTTTCTTTGTTTTTTCTTTTAAATATTTATTTCTTTTATTTAATATCTCATTTATACATTTTCTATATCTTGATTTTTTCTAAAACCTACACCAAATCCAACACCAAAATTCAAATTCAAATCCAAATCTGAATCCGAATCTATTAACAAACCAAACGGGCCCTAACTGTTTACTTTTCAAAGTCGTGATTGAAGTTGTGTTTTGCGAGATTAGTTGCACCTGGAATCGAAATGAAACTAGAATTGAAGTTGGAAGTTATATTATAAGCTAGAAGACATTNGTATGGCTTAAATGCCATAGAATAAATCTGATTTAACCAAGTTGATGTTTCCTGTTTAAGTATGGCTTTAAATATGAATGCAATGCAATGCTCCAGTTTATGTTTTAAGTAAACCGATGCTAAAGGTACTTTGCATACATACCAAATTGAAAACGTATATAAAAACGTATTTAAAAAGTATATAAAAACGTATATAAAAATATATAAAACGTATTTAAAAACATATATAAAAACATATACAAAAATGTATTCAAAAACGTATACAAAAACTTATATAAAAAATGTATAAAAAAGTATATAATAACGTATATAAAAAATATATTTAAAAACATATATAAAAGAGTATAAAAATAAAAACATATATATATAAATAAAAACCATATATATAAAAATAAAAAACTATAAAGAAATCGAAAATTAAAAATTATAAACGGCCGTTAGTTAAAGGACGAACGCTGCAACTATCGCGACCTAAAAGGGCTAACGTGTAAATTCTAACGAAATCCACTTAACACCGGTTAAAACCATGGACCAAAATTTGCTCAAAGGTTTCCCACAGGAATGATTTCTGCATTTTTGAAATGGTTGGGACGAAACATCCAATCTGGCCAAAATTCAGGGACGATTTATGCAATTAACACTTTTTCTATTTATTTTTCTTTGTTTTTTCTTTTAAATATTTATTTCTTTTATTTAATATCTCATTTATACATTTTCTATATCTTGATTTTTTCTAAAACCTACACCAAATCCAACACCAAAATTCAAATTCAAATCCAAATCTGAATCCGAATCTATTAACAAACCAAACGGGCCCTAACTGTTTACTTTTCAAAGTCGTGATTGAAGTTGTATTTTGCGAGATTAGTTGCACCTGGAATCGAAATGAAACTAGAATTGAAGTTGGAAGTTATATTATAAGCTAGAAGACATTGTTTTATTTTTATAAAGTGTTAGGTGAATTATCATTATAGTGCTTTTGCATTTTCATTATTAGTATTTTGCATAATATTAAGGGACCGTTTGTTTCATGGGTGTGGGCTATAGGGAGTGGGATTGGGCTTGATAGCAGTTATTTGGTTAGGGTTTTAAAATTAGGAATCATATCCTCATATTTTGTGATTTACAAAGCCCGCCAAAGAGGGCAAGATTTCATCATAATCCCGTCTAATTGTGTCCTCACTTTCTTTTATTCTCTCTCATACAACAACCATTATTTATGTTTTTTTTCATCTTATCGCATAAAATTTTCATGATCAAAACTCTAATCTCTCAACACACCAACATGTAATCACTTAAAACTCTATTTCGTGTAGTTGATCTATTGGTTTAGATTAGATAAATCAAGTGACAATCAATAGAAGAATGAAAACTAGGGCTTAATTTTTAATTTTTATCAATCGTACGTATGCTTAATTTTAAGTAGTTTGTTTATCACAACTCTAATCTCTCAACACACCAACAGGTAATCACTTAAAACTCTATTTCATGTAGTTGATCTATTGGTTTATATTAGATAAATCAAGTGATAATCAATAGAAGACTGAAAACTAGGGATTGATTTTTAATTTTTATCAATCGTACGTATGCTTAAATTTAAGTAGTTTGTTTACATGTTGTCTGTGTGAGTTAAGTGTAAATGAGGTACCAGTTTTGTTTCACCCTTTTAGATCTCATTCTGGTTTCTATTTTTTAATATTATAGTAGTGCAAATTTCTAATGAAATATGTCTATTTGTGCTTCCGGGCTTATATTTGTGCATAAATCTATTTGTGCAAAAAACATAATGTTAAACTATCTATCTGTATTGAGGGATTAATGTCTCAATGATTAGCAAATAATGGATGTTCATAACCATTTGATAGAAATTGATTTTAAAGCATACTATTATGATAACAATAATGTCGTACGAAATTTTACCCGCAATACATATACTCTAATCATTTTTCATCTTTGTGGGTGATTTTAAGCATACGTCGAAAATCATAGTACCATATGTTTTATCATTTTGAAAATTTTCAAATGATAGTAGTTAAATGATGTTCATAACCCCATTGATAGAAATTGATTTTAGAGCATTCTATTATGATAATCCTATTACTCCCTCCGTCCCAAATTATAAGTCCATTTTCAATTTGCACAAAGTTTAATAAAATCCCACTAACTAATCTATTTACCAATCAAATATCTTATCTCTCCACTAAAGTGCTTTTTGATTGGTTGATATAAGAAATGGACATATATTTTGGGACATCAAAAAATAGAAAAATGGACTTATAATTTGGGACGGAGGGAGTACTTTACTAGCACTGCAATTTTTTCACTATTTGATATGTGTGTAATAAAAGCTTGTAAAGGACGACCCAATATAGTATGTTGAAAAGAAAATAACTGTTTATTACCTTGTCGATTTAGTGCAGGAGAAAATGACATGTACTCCAATTAGTAGCGGGCAACGCAAAGTACTCTATATTGTTGAGATTTTGAATTCACTTGTTAGTGTTTTTAATGTAGTATTCATGACTTGGTTTCGTCTATCATTTTTGCGTATGCAAATCACTAGGCCTTTGTCATAAAGTAAAGAGCAAAAAAGGCTTAAGAGAATGATTTGGTTAAATAGGCTAACAAGAGAATCAGACATCGTGTTAGCCAACTCTGAATGGATAGAAGTACCTTTAAATTACGTGAGCTGGTAAGAGATATTTATTGTTTAAAAGGCACAACGAACATGACATTAGAAGAAATAGTTGCTTTGTTTTTATATGTACTAGCTCACCACAAAAAGAATATAACTATTAGCTTACTTTTCTTACGAAGTGGGGAACTATTAGTCGACAATTTAATTGTTGCCTCCTAGCAATCTTAAAATGCATGACGTGTTGCTTCAAAAGCCACAACCTATTACCGAAGATTGTGAAGACAACTATTAGAAGTCTTTCAAGGTAGTATCTAATTCATTTTTTCAAAACTGTGTTATCATTTTATGAAAAATATCAATTACGTGTGTACTATTTATTGATGATTATGAAAATTAAAGGGCTGCTTAGGTGCTTTAGACGGGACTTCAATTAGAGTTACACCTCCATCAGATCAAAAACCAAGATATCGCACTAGAAAAGCAGATATAGCAACAAATGTATTGGGTGTTTGTTGTCCAAACATTCAGGTTATATATGTTTGGTTGGGAGGGTTCTACACAGGATAGTCGAGTGTTAAGGGATGCCATAAGTAGGCCCGATGGTCTTAAAATTCCTTAAGGCATAAGCGGAAGATATTTACTTTTGTCTACATCTTTAACAAGTATTTAAGTTAAGATAAATTTGAAGGTTGTTATTATTTAGTGGACGTTGGATATGCAATGTTCCGGGATTTCTAGCCCCATTTCAAGGTCAAAGATATCATCTCAACGAATTTCACGGCCATCGACCACAAAGCGTTGCAGAATATTTTAACATGAAACATTCAAAGGCTAGAAATGTGATTGAAAGATGTTTGGATTACTAAAAGGGCGCTGGAAAATATTAGCTTCCCTTTCGTTTTTCCCAATTGCTACTGAAGTCCGCATTATTCTAGCATATTGTCTTCTACATAATCTAATAAGGAAGTACATGAGAGTTGATCCACAAGAGTTGGAACAAGATGAAGAAGACTAGATCGATGAAGAACTATTAGTAGAAAAACCTTGTTTATCACATATCAGTCCGACTGATGAATGGTATAACTTTAGAGATGGTTTAGCACATTAAATATTTAATATACAGAGAGAAACATCAAGTCCCTGATGGTTATTCAATTTCATGTCTACTTGGGGCATTAAGTCAAATGACCATTAGCTAGTTCGTATGTCGGATGATACGTGATACCGTCTTTTTGCTGTAGTTTATTAAGAGCGTAGATTTAAGGCATTTTTGTAACCTTTTGGAGGTTTATGTTAACTTTTGAGATCAAAAGTATGTTGTGCTTTTGAGGTTTAATAGCCTATTTTATTTTTTTCTTTTGTTAAGTTTCTCCCAGGTGTTTACAAGATGTATATTTGGTTAGTTTGAATCTGCCGAGGGTCCTTTTGTTTTTATGTATTTTGTGTTCAATGATGTAATGCATATTTGGTGTTTATTGTATCAGTTTTATAATCAATATGAGATGCTAGTATTGTATATTATTATCCATTGACTTTTTCTTTGTAGCATTCACGTATCAAAATATGGTAAACGAGCAACATTTATGGAATTGTCTTTTAAACCTGTGTGTAACCAGACATCATTTTTTAAAGAGCCACTCCTAATCCTAAACCAACCATCTTTAAATCCCACAACCAAAGTGAACCCAACTTCAAACCAAACGGACTCTAAGTCATTTGACTACATATGAGCACTACTCTTCTAAAAGTTCATTTATAATAGCTCAATGTCACGAACCAAATTCTAAAGGGTCGGGTTTTGCTTAAAAGCGTGTTGTATGCGTGGGTTCTATTTTGTTGGTCTTGTTGGAGTATAAAGGTAAGGGTGTAGTACGTGCCACGAGTAGAGGACTCAATATGGCACTACACTTGTCAGGAGTTGGGGCCGCTCCCCTAATGAGTCCAAGGCAGGACGAAACCAGTGAAACTCTATTATACACGGGACGGATGGCTGATCCTTATCGGGTTAAGGACGTCACGAAGGGTCGAAGGAATTTCTCTGTGACAAGTGGTATCAGAGCCAAGTTGGACCGAGGCGAACTGAAGCAGAATCGTTTATGTCACTCTCCCAAAAGTTCTTAAAAGTGTTGGTTGCATAAAGGTGGTAGGAAAGGTCTCTCGGGATATTATTGAGCATAGCATGATGTCGTGTTGAGTACACAATCTCGCATTCGGTGGAAGCTAAAAAGAGTAATGGACTAATCCAAATGGGGATGACAGTCCCTGCACGTTGGACCTTAAGTCACCAAAAAAAGTAATGACTAATCCAAGATGGAGTGTAGTCGTTGCATGTTGGGACCCAAAGAGTTGAAAGTCGAATGTCTCTTTAATCCATGAAACTAGAGTAAATCTAATCATTTGAGGGAAGTCGTTCGTTGAGGCGAATGACCATGCATGAGATTGTGCATGAATTGGTGCTGGGAGAATGTCACGAGCCAAATTCTGAAGGGTCGGGTTCTGCTTGGAAGTGTTTTGAATGTGTGGGTTCTTGGTTTTTCTGTTGGTCATGTTGGATACCTTAACGGTAAGAATCTATTATGTGCCACGAGAAGAGGACTTGATATGGCGCTACACTGGTCGAGAGTTGGGGCCGCTCCCCTGATGAGTCCAAGGCAAGTTGAAACCAGTGAACCTCTATTATACGCGAGACAGATGGCTAGTCCTTATCAGGTTAAGGACGCCACATGGGTCGGAGGAATGACTACGTTAAATCAAGCTCTCATAAGATATTATAAACTTGCATCCAAACACAACGAGTTAAATAAGCTTATTAGCTTATATTTGATATGCTTGTAAGTGAAAAAGAAAAATGTGTCTATTAATATTTACAGATTTCCACAAGTCGATAAAGTCATAAATAAGTTAATCCAAACACTACTATGGTGATTGGAATTGAACATCTACTTGTTATAAAAACTTTTTAGTTAGCGGAAATTTGCATATTTGTGACCGATCATGTCACTTATTTCAAACTTAACTCAACTTTATGGCATATTGTTAAAACTATGACAAATTTAAGTGAACTAACTATATTACCATTTGGGTTAGGGATGTCAGTGACACTTTACATTGTGTACAATTCTCATTCCTATTTCGTCTTCATCTTGGCAAAAATCTTAATTATTTAAGAAAAATATCCTTGAAAGTAGTTCATAAATTGTTGGGTAAACTCTCTACATTTCAACATCCATAATTTCGTTCAATTCTAAAACTTTCCGGCAAATGCGCTATTACCATTCTCAACATGCAGATAAGATCATATTAGATTGAGATTGTATACGATTCATTGCGATATCATGTGTTTTTTCAGGCTTATATGTTTGTATTTGTAGCAACCGCCTATTTCAGGATAGCAACCGTTAGCACTTACGACACACTTTTTGCTAATTCTATGATTTTGAGTTAGTATTTCAAGTGTTGAACCCTTTGTGTGTTACGTGTTACTTTTCTAGGAAACCTTACTTTACGAACGTACCTACGACCTACGATTTCGTTTTAACGTCATATAAACAATTGTAAATTTAGAACATTTTATAATCTACAGTTTTTACGTTACCTGATAAACCCAAAAATCGTGTAAATCGTACGTTTTGTATTTTTAAAGACCAACACTCACATACGCCTACTATTTAAGCTACTAAGAGTCTACATATTTGAAAATAAACTCATTTCACATTTCATAAAGTATTCACATTTTATTTCACCTGATACTTGCGTATTTACGTTTTAATCACTACCGTTCTTACACTATACATTTTAATTTTCAACTAAATACTTAGGGCCCGTTTTGTACACCCCGCCTTTTTGGAGCGTTAAACCCTCTAATTTACCTTATATCAGCGGAAGCATCTACTCTTAGTCGGTCCCAAATAATCTCTTGATTCCTAAAGTTGCTCATCTGGGTTGCAAAAATTTTAAAAGAGTTTTGGGTCAGCCAAAGGCCTAGTGAGAATTCATGGTTTTTACGTACAAAACAAATTATATAATCCAAACACTTTTCAATAATAACGAACTTGTAAAACTATCATGCAATTTGTTCAAATACCATATAAGGACTATTTAATTATCACCTATTCTTATTCGATTCAACATATCAAAAACGTTCTTTTTTAATAATGTAACCCATTTTTTCATGGCAAACCCGACCTTGTTTGCTCTTACAGTTGATCGAGGCAGAACAAGCGGTGAAGCTTAAGAACCTCGGGTCGTAGTCCCAACGAGGGTTGAACTGATCTTAGTCGTTCAAAACCGTGAGTTATGTGATGTGAATGGGTTTAAAGATATGTTTTGGGGTTTGTTTACGCTACTAAACTCTATTTAAAACTTAATGAAAAGTAAAACGTGAGCGAAGAAATTAAAATGAACGAGAATAGAAAACATAAACGTAAAAAGAAATAAAAGAAAGAAATAAAAGAAATAAGGGTAAAGTAAATAAAAGAAATGAAAGTGAAATAAGAAACGTAAAATGTTTTTAAATTTTTAGATTTAATAAAAGAAAGAAGAGACAAATAAATGTTTAAAAGAAAATAAAATAAGTGAAAAGAAAAAAATAAGCTAAGTTAAAAAGATTAAAAGAAATTTCGGCAGAGTTTCGTTTAGGAATGACCCAAACAAAACTCCACTCGAAGAACGATGGAGAAAACAAAAGCCTAGCTCGGCTTGTAAAAGAAGTAAGAAAATAAGAGAAGAAAACAAGACACGACTCAAAGACTTAGACTAAAAATGAAACTGACACAAGACCTTAAACAAACTCGCTACATAAAATCCTAAACCAAACTCGCTATGGATTAAAAAGAGGAGACCAAACTCACTAAACCATGTGAGACCAAACTCGCTAAACTATTTACTCCATACTCGCTACACTCCAACATACAAACTCGCTATGCTACATAGAACCATACTCGCTAGCCTTAGATCAAAACACATACTCGCTAGACACTTTAAGGACCAAACTCGCTAGGCACTTTTTGTGAACCCAAACTCGCTAGAAACTTTAAAATGAAACTCGCTAAACCTAAAACAAAACCATACTCGCTAGATAACTATAAAACCAAACTCGCTAGCTAACTATAAAACCAAACTCGCTAGCCAAGAAACAAACTCGCTAGCATAAAAGGAAAATAGCAAACTCGCTATGGGAAGTAAACCATACTCGCTTCTAAACCCTAAACTACTCCATACTCGCTATAAAAACTAAGAATCTACTGTATTAATTTTTCACGTAAAAACTTCATAAAAACTTTGTAAAAACTTATTTGGACTCAATATTAAGCTAAACCAATACTCAAAATAAGCTTTAGAACAACCAATAAGTCAAAATAAGCAAAACATATTTTTAGGGCTTGTAAATAAAAAGCTATTTTAGACTCAAAATAAAGATTAGAAAGCTAAAAATAATGACTCAAAAACTTGTAAATAAGCTAAAACAACATGTAACAAAAGCTTTAGCAAGCTACCAAGACTAAAATAAACTCACCCCATGATAATAAGGCACGAAATGAATTTCATGCAAAGGTGGTGCAACTTTGTGAGCTTATTTGAATCAAGGTAGAAGAGATAAGCTAGGATAAGATGAAAAGAACATGTAAATAAGCAAGAAATAAGCAAGTAAAAAGCTTTAAGACATTAAAATGACAAGATATTTAAAATTGACAAGTAAACTAAATGACACCAAATTAAAAGTAAAATTAAAGACTAGTAAAAAATGAAAGCTTACAAAATTAAAGACTAGCTCACTAATGAAGCATAAGGGTGGTATTTAAAGGATCCATGGTGGATTCTTTTTACAACTAGCCCCCTTATCTTCTACATCTCATGTATTAGACTCATAAACTTCTACTACACTAGCTAACGACTTATAAAAAGTAATCTTTAGTCCTTGTAATCTTGAGGAAATAAGTTGACGAGTCTTCAATAAGTCTTTAATGATATAAAAGTGATCACTTGCTCGAATTTGGGAAGCTTATATAAGATAATCTTCTTTATTCTTCGATTAAGTATTTCTTTCATATTCTCGAGCCTTTAGGTAATGAAAACTTCGTCACGGGCTTTTCTTGAGTGAATATCAACTTTGACTCGGCTTCTTGACTCTTTTCCACATCTCGTGCTCTTTTCGGGCTTTTATGTTGCATTTTGTGATGTTTTAGCAATATCCACACCTGCACAGTCATAAACACAAAAAACACGATATCTTTGGCTTTTCGCGTTAGTTTTTGGTCTATTCTACACTTAAACTAAGGTGAAAGATATGTGTAATTTAGCACATTTCTAAATGAATCACCAATCATGAACCATGTCAAATCTTTACCTAAAACTTATGTGGGAGATGCTCCTAGGTCTTATTTTAAGTCTCCCACTGGCCCTATGATAACGCCCATATTGAGTATTTTTTTAGTTGCGTTATCGTTACTTTTGTGCATTATACTTGGTTATATTTATAGACTTTTGTTACTTAATCATGTAAAAGTGTGTATGCAAGTTAAGTATAGCCAAGTACATGAAAAGAAGAAGAAGAAACAACAAAGAATTGAAGAAGTTATGCACATATGAAGATTCCCGAGACAAGAGCAACATTGGAAACCGTACAAGAACAAGATGATTTTCACACCAATATTTCCAAGCCTTAGTATCAAGAAAATATCGAGTTCTATTGAATAATAAAGTACCACGATCAAAGAACAAGCGAGCAACGAGCTTAGACAAGAAAAAGAACAAATTGTGTGTACGGAAGGCCTCCAGCCGAATCGGCTGGGAAGAAAGAACAAGAGCAGCCGATTCGGTTGGCTTCAATACCGATCGGTTGGGACTCCACTGCCAGTTACAAAGTGGCATTTAATGATTGGTTTAATCCCCATAATCATGATGGCCAATACCCATTTACTGATCTTAGGTCGTTTTTATTGAGATATAAGTGTTCTCTTAACTATATAACGGATCCTAGGCTAGGTAACTAAGTGTGAAAACACCTTAAGTAATATTCTTACTACCAAAAGTTATTATTCACTATTATTATCTCCCAAAAGGCTGAGAATACATGTAAGAGTTCCAGAGAAGTGTTGAGTTCGAATTTCAAGTGCTTGGTTCAAGTGTGGAGTCTATTTCAGGTTATATTGGTTGATTGGAGGCGCGTGGTTGCTATAGTTCCACAATTCTAGTTCTTGTAATCAAATGATAGGTATATCTTATATTCTCTTTATAATGAACTACTGTTTTTATGATTATGATGAAAGTTATGTTTGGTTGTGCTAAATAGGATAACTGATTCTACAAGAACCATGAAGACGATCTTACTGCCATCAGCAATTGTAATTTCTCAACAACCTTAAAGTAAACGTGATTAGTCATTCCAAAATGGCCAGAACAACACTGCAAGCCTAAGGCAGAATTCAACAAGGACAGGTAGCACTAAACATACACCTTTTGAAAACACCACATTTCTATATATTTTTTTAGGTCCTTTTACTTTACTAATTGAATGTGCTATTGATTAAATAATTATCCATAAGAAAATTTCTTAATCTTCCTTAATGAATTCTACATTGATACACTAATCAATAATAGGGTTTATCTCAGGAATAGCAGCAAAGAACGTACTAATGGATGCAAGTAACCACCTTAAAGTAATTAAAAGAAATGAAAATAAATAATAGTGTAGAATGTTTTTGTGGTTTTAGATTTAAATGATAAAAGAAAAGTGAAGTAAATGTTTAAAAGAAAATAAAACAAGTTAAAACGAAATAGACTAAGTTAAAAGAAATCGAAGAAAATTCGGCAGAGTTTCGTTTAGGAATGACCCAAACAAAACTCCACTCGAAGAACGATGGAGAAAACAAAAGCCTAGCTCAGCTTGTAAAAGAAGTAAGAAAAGAAGAGAAGAAAACAAGACACGACTCAAAGACTTAAACTCAAAATGAAACTGACACAAGACTTTAAACAAACTCGCTACACAAAATCCTAAACCAAACTCGCTATGGATTAAAAAGAGGAGACCAAACTCGCTAAACAAAACAAAAACACATACTCGCTAGACACTTTAAGGACCAAACTCGCTAGGCACTCTTTGTAAACCCAAACTCGCTAGGACCCTATTGAGACCAAACTCGCTAAGCCTAGGAAACTATACTCGCTAGCTATACTCTAGACCAAACTCGCTATGGATCTTAGATCAAAACCCATACTCGCTAGGCTTTAAGGTCCAAACTCGCTAGGCACTTTTGTGAACCTAAACTCGCTAGACCCTTTTGACACCAAACTCGCTAGCCAAGAATCAAACTCGCTAGCATAAAAGGAAAATAGCAAACTCGCTATGGGAAGTAAACCATACTCGCTTCTAAACCCTAAACTACTCCATACTCGCTATAAAAACTTAAGAACCTACTGTATTAATTTTTTCACGTAAAAACTTTATAAAAACTTTGTAAAAACTTATTTGGACTCAATATTAAGCTAAACCAATACTCAAAATAAGCTTTAGAACAACCAATAAATCAAAATAAGCAAAACATATTTTTAGGGCTTGTAAATAAAAAGCTATTTTAGACTCAAAATAAAGATTAGAAAGCTAAAAATAATGACTCAAAAACTTGTGAATAAGCTAAAACAACATGTAACAAAAGCTTTAGCAAGCTACCAAGACCAAAATAAACTCACCCCATGATAATAAGGCACGAAATGAATTTCATGCAAAGGTGGTGCAACTTTGTGAGCTTATTTGAATCAAGGTAGAAGAGATAAGCTAGGATAAGATGAAAAGAACATGTAAATAAGCAAGAAATAAGCAAGTAAAAAGCTTTAAGACATTAAAATGACAAGATATTTAAAATTGACAAGTAAACTAAATGACACCAAATTAAAAGTAAAATTAAAGACTAGTAAAAATGAAAGCTTACAAAAATAAAATAAAGACTTTTTTTTACTAATGAAGCATAAGGGTGGTATTTAAAGGATCCATGGTGGATTCTTTTTACAACTAGCCCCCTTATCTTCTACATCTCATGTATTAGACTCATAAACTTCTACTACACTAGCTAACGACTTATAAAAAGTAATCTTTAGTCCTTGTAATCTTGAGGAAATAAGTTGACGAGTCTTCAATAAGTCTTCAATGATATAAAAGTGATCACTTGCTCGAATTTGGGAAGCTTATATAAGGTAATCTTCTTTATTCTTCGATTAAGTATTTCTTTCATATTCTCGAGCCTTTAAGTAATGAAAACTTCGTCACGGGCTTTTCTTGAGTGAATATCAACTTTGACTCGGCTTCTTAACTCTTTTCCACATCTCGTGCTCTTTTCGGGCTATTATGTTGCATTTTGTGATGTTTTAGCAATATCCACACCTGCACAGTCATAAACACAAAAACACGATATCTTTGGCGTTTCGCGTTAGTTTTTGGTCTATTCTACGCTTAAACTAAGGTGAAAGATATGTGTAATTTAGCACATATCATGGCACATAAGGAGTATCAGTGGTGGAGGAATGTACAAGTCCCGAACTAATGGGTCCAGGAGTCCAGAGATTAGATGCGGGTCCTGAACTAGAGTATTCAGGAACCGTTTGCTCGGTCAGCTCATCAAACATGACATGGATGGTTTCCATGATTTGTCGGGTTCTTTTATTGTAGATTCGATAACCCTTCTTGTTTGGTGCGTAGCCAACGAAAATTCCAATATCAGCTTTTGCCTTGAGCTTTCCTAAATCTTCGCTTTCGTTGGTCGGGTAACATAATGCACCAAAAACTCGAAGAAAGGAGAGGTCGGGTTTTCTTTCATGCACCAGTTCATAAGCGGTTTTGAAGTGAAGAGGATGTATCAGTGATCTATTCTGTGTGTAACAAGCAGTTGCAATTGCCTCTCCCTAGAGATACATAGGAGCTTTGGAGAAGATCAACATAGTTCGTTGTAGGATACTAGTTAACATCACAAACACAAATATACTTGTGGTTTGGCTCGTTGAAGGTAAGAAAGAAAAAAAGAAATTCTAGAGAGAGAAAGTTAGAGAGAGAAAGTTAGAGAGAGAAAGAGATGAAGCCTTGAGAGAAAACCAAAAAAAAAGAAAATAGAATTATGAGAGAAGGCTTACCCTCTCCAAGGATGGAGAGGGGTTTATATATGTAACACCCCCAACTCAAATATGGCAGCTATCGTGCTGGGGGTATTACGAAAATAGAAACCAGGCACATTTATAGTAAACGACCACAACTCAGGACGTTTGAAATGTGACCAAAACATATCATTCGATTTACAAACCGTTTAGAGTA
>LBNU01025280.1:48502-72163 GCA_014162995.1 Artemisia annua
CAATACATGGGACTCGAGTGGAGATGCAACGAACCACTAGCACGAGAGTCATTCATGAAATGGGAAATCCCTGCCAAACACAATCAACCAAAGCAAACACAAGATTGGAAGAGGTCTGGCCCTCCTTCCTCGTTACTTATTAGAAACTAAAATAAAAAAGGATAACGCATGGTTGCCTCCCACGAAGCGCTTGTTTAGTAACCGAGTCGTGTAGCTTTAGACTCGCCGAACCGTAATTTTACTTGTCTTGGGTGAGCAAATGAAATACGAACATCCGGGCAAATAACGTAGAATAGCCGGGGTCAAAAAAGCAACATCCTCACTTCCGCGAATGAGTGGGAAAGTTGAAGAAAATGATTATCATTTCTCATTCTCCGCATTTTGAAAACCTCAAATAATGAGATCCGCGGATACTTAGCCGATAATTTTTAGCCATGCATATATAAAGTAAAGTACGGGAGCCGACAAAAGAGTAGCTCCTAGTGTACAAAACTAGCAAAAGCTTATATAATCATCTATGGTTAAGGGAACATGCTAGGGCTCAACACGCCCGGATCAAGTCAAAATTTTTATTCTCGCTCTTACCTAGTAGGAAAGTCAAACTCGGTGTCAAAAATTTTATTTTATTTTTGTATTTTTATATTTTTCTCATTTTTTTGTGATTTTTGCTTTGAAAATTTTCAAAATTTTTCAATTTTTTTGGATTTTTGAGGAAAAACGGGGTTGCGTAAGTAAACGACAAATATGAAAGTGCTAGGTCAATCAAATCGAAGATTTACCCCCCCAGACTAAAGATAAACATTGTCCTCAATGTTTTCAAGGTAAGGGTAATCCTAACAATAATTCTAAGGCTGTTTATGAATTATGCCAAAGATATCATTAGTCGATTAGATTAGGATATAAGATTTCCATTCCAGCAGCAAGACATGGGACTCGAGTGGAGATACAACGAACCACGAGCACGAGAGTCATCATGACTTGGAGAAAATCCTGCATATACACAAACAACAAAGCAAACACAAGATTGGAGAAGGTCGCCCTCCTCTCGTTACTTATTAGATAATAAATTAAAAAGGATAAGCATGGGGTGCCTCCCACGAAGCGCTTGTTTAGTAACGAGTCGTGTAGCTTAGACTCGCCCCGAATTTACTTGTCCTTGGGGGAGCAAATGAAACACACTCTTGACACAAAAGGAGGAATGCCTGGGTCAAAAATAACATCTTCACTCGCGAAGGAGTGGAAAACAAGGATAGTCTCAAAAGTCACGGGAGGGAGGGTGGAATTCAAGTAAAACAACTTTTTATGATAAAGTTTTTCCTCTCCCAGATCAAGAATTTCGTTTTCATTCCCCGTGTCATGGTTTAGCAAAGACTTTATTTTAACCAAAGATTTTTGTTCAAAGGAGAGCAAAAAGCAATCCTTTTCCTTCAGCATCCAAAGCTGTTCAAAAATTTCGTTTTGAGTCTGATTCATCAAAGGACGAATTTCACCGCCATCGAGTATTCCTGGGTTAAAAATTTTGTCCTCACAGGAAAAGTCGAAAAGGGACTCGATGGTCGACTCATCAGATGAAAAAATATCATCCTCGAAAGGAGATAACTCATTTAGCTCAAAAACTGGTTCTTCAGTTATAGTTTCCATTTTAAAATCTTTTTTCTCATCAAAAGAGTTCACATCAAAAGATTTTTCATCAAAAGATTTTTCGTCAAAAGATTTCTCGACAAAAGTTTTTCCATAAAAAATATCTCTCCATTCCGTTTGATCAGCCGAGAAATCAAAAAGTTCATCATCACTTTGGTTTTTGAAAAGTTCAGAAAATAAACCAAGTAACGAAGTTTGATTCAAAGGATTTTCAACTTTAATTTGATTAACATGATCATTCACGAAATCATCAACATCATTTTTTAGCAAAAATTCCAATTTTCGTAAATCGGATTCATAATCAAAGATAACGTCCTCATTCTCTCGGGGAATGGGATCATGAAGAGCGAGTTCATCGGCGAACTCCTCAAGAAGAGCATCGACTCCAGAAGTGGTACTGCCACTGTTGTGATCTTCAGACGTAGAATCAGATTTAGACGATTGAGTTTCCAAGTTGACTGTTTCGGGAGAGAGAATAGGCGAAGGTTCATTCAATAATTTTTCAATCAAACGAATATCTCTCTCCATATCAAAAACGGTTTCACTTCCCTCACTCGGAAGGGAAGGATCGGAGGATTCGGAAGAAACATCATCAATAAAATCTTTGACCTCAATACTGTTGACTGAAACTGACTTGGCGGCGGTTGAAGTTTGTTTGATATTAAACGTAATGGACTCATCCTCGACTCGGAGAGTGACTTCTTCCGCAAAAACATCAACTAAAGCATGGCTCGTTTTCAAGAATCCTCTCCCAAGAATGAGAGGAACTCGAGGATCGGCATCAAAATCACAAACAACAAAATCAACCGGGAAATAGAACTTTCCCACCTTCACGATGACATCTTCAGCGATACCTTTTGCATGAGCAATCGAACGGTTCGCGAGCTCTAGAGTCATACGAGTAGGAGTTAATTCGGGTAGAGATAGTTGTTTCCAAACGGACAAAGGCATGAGATTGATGCTAGCGCCAAGATCGGCCAAGGCTAAGCATTCGATCATTCCCGGGAAATCGCAAGGAATAAGGAACTTGCCGGGGTCTTCAAACTTCTCGGGAAGCTTCTTCAGGACGACCGCCGAGCAATTCTCATTCAAAGGTGTATTAGCAATATCCAATAATTTTTCCTTGTTACTCATTAAGCTTTTGAAAGTTGTAGCAAATTTAGGCATATAAAGCAAAGCATCCGCAAAACTCAAGTCAAAGTGAAGATCTTGAAAAATTTGAAGAAATTTTTTCATTTGTTGTTGATTCTTTTCACGAAACTTTGGGTTAATCGGATAAGGCAATGATCTTTTAAACTTTGGTTCACTTTGGACAACCGGAGGTTGGATGTATTCGGTCCTTCCGTTGTTAGTAGGAATTTCCTTATCCTTTGTCGCCTCGGTCTCACGGACGACCACCTTAGGGGGTAAAGAAGACGAGGTAGTCGGAACCGTGGGTCCTTCGTATGACACACCACTTCTAGTCGTAATCGCTTTCAAATCACCACGTGGGTTATGAATCGTATTACTTGGAAGACAACTCGACGATGATGGTTGATTCATTTGCATAAAAGCGTTCATCATTTGCTTAAGCTCATTAGTCTGTTGAGACATTGACGCGTCGATTTCCTTCTTAAAGTCAACCTTCAAGTTGTTGATTTGGTTTTGCATTGCTCGCATGCTCACGTCATTGGTTTTGATGTAATTGGCGAGCTCAGGAGACGTTGACCTTGGTGGTGGTTGTTGGTTAAAAGTTTGTTGGGGTGGAGAACTTTGATAATTTTGATAACCTTGGTTTTGATTGTAGCTTGTTGCACGGTTTTGGTTGTAACCTTGGTTTTGATAACCTTGGTTATTTTGAGGGTAACGGTTTTGATGAGTTTGCAATGGTGGAAATCCTGGTGGTCCCATTTGGTTGTTAGGTCTAAAACCTTGGTTTTGAATAAAGTTAGCAGCTGCAACGTCAGCATTACCAATTTGGCCATCGGTGGCTTGACAATTATAATACTGATGGGGACCACCACAAATCACACACACTTCATTAACAGCTTTAACGGGCTCGGGTTTCTGATTCTGGTTCTTAAACTCTTTCATCATCAAACGTAAAGCATCGGTAAGTTCGGCCATCTCCGATGGTTGGGCCGATGACGTCGAAGAAGAAGGATTAAACAACGTTGCTTTCGAAACATTCGGTTTGTTACGAGAAGTCGGAACCTTTGATTTGTTCTCAATGATAGTAAGAATATCCCGTGGCGTACGATTCAAGATATTGCCACCGGCGGCTGAGTTCAAAGAATCTTGATCGTTTTGAGTCAAAGCGTTATAGAACGTATCGATTTGGTGCAATTCGGAGAAACCATGGTGAGGACACTTGCGAAGAAGATCCTTGAAACGTTCCCATGCCTCACCAAAGCTTTCATCAAAACGTTGCTGAAAATTGGTTATATCATTCTTTAGGTTTGTTGTTTTGGATGGGGGAAAGAAATGATTAACGAATTTTGAAACAAGCTCTTCCCAAGTGGTAATGGAACGAGGGGGTTCTTTCTCGAGCCAAACTCGGGCTGCCCCCTCTAGAGAAAAGGGAAAGAGCATTAGCTTAATAGCTTCATGAGGGACATCTTTGAATTTCATGGTTGAAGTTAACTTGTTGAACCAACGGATGTGGGCATGAGGATCGTCCCTTTCAAAACCTTGAAATTGATTAGAAGTGACAAGTTGAATCAAACCGGTTTTAAGCTCAAAATTCTCAGAAAGGATTTGGGGTAGAACAATAGCATCTCCATATCCTTCGGTAGGACATTGGAGCAATTCCTGCATCGTGCGTTGGTCGGCCATCTCGGTGATGGGAGTAGGAAGATCACGTAACTCGGGTACGTTTCTTTGCCTCCGTCTACGACGACTGCGGTTAGTTGGCACTGTGGAAGAAGAAGAAGACTCGTTCAAGTTAGACTTGGAACGAGTGATCATACAAATCAAAACAAAACAAAGTGAAAAAGAAAGTAGAAAAGAAAATCTTTTTGGTTTTTATAAGTTTATAAAAGAAAAGAGAAAATATTTTTGGTTTTTATAGGTTTTATAAATTTTTTTTTTTTTTTGTTTTTAAGAAAAAGCGTTAACTTCTAAAAGAAGGGTCTTCAAATCACAAGTCTCGAACGATCAAACAACTTAATCTAATCAACCGCTCCCCGGCAGCGGCGCCAAAAATTGATCGAGGCAGACCTAGCTATGAAAAGCAAGAACCTCGGGTCGTAGTCCCAACGAGGGTTGAATGGATCTTAGTCGTTCAAAACCGTGAGTTATGTGATGTGAATGGGTTTAAAGATATGTTTTGGGTTTAATTACGCTACTAAACGTTATTTAAAACTTAATGAAAAGTAAAACGTGAGTAAAGAAATTAAAATGAACGAGAAAAGAAAACATAAACGTAAAAAGAAATAAAAGAAAGAAATAAAAGAAATAAAGATAAAGTAAATAAAAGAAATGAAAATAAAATAATAGTGTAAAATGTTTTTGTGGTTTTAGATAAAAGAAAAGTGAAGTAAACGTTTAAAGAAAGTAAGACAAGTTAAAAGAAAAATAGACTAAGTTAAAAGAAATCAAAGAAATTTCGGCAGAGTTTCGTTTAAGAATGATCCAAACAAAACTCCACTCGAAGAACGATGGAGAAAACAAAAGCCTAGCTCGGCTTGTAAAAGAAGTAAGAAAAGAAGAGGAGAAAACTAGACACGACTCGAAGACTTAAACTAAATATGAAACTGACACAAAAAGACTAAACTCGCTACCAACTATAAAACCAAACTCGCTATGAAGTAAAAGAGGAAACCAAACTCGCTAGCCCTTGTGAGACCAAACTCGCTAGGTCCTAAAAAAGATTAAACTCGCTAGCCCTTGAAACCACATACTCGCTAGACTCAATAAATGAAACTCGCTAGGCAGTAAACTCATACTCGCTAGCCTTAGACAAAACACCAAACTCGCTATATTTGAATGACCAAACTCGCTAGCCCTTTTGAGACCAAACTCGCTAGCCTAAATTAGACCATACTCGCTACCCTAGAATAAAACTCATACTCGCTACTCTTAAATGGGAACCAAACTCGCTATGCTAGCCAAGCCATACTCGCTAGCTCAAAAGAAAGATAGCATACTCGCTATGGAATGTAACCATACTCGCTATAAAACCCTAAAATACTCCAAACTCGCTATTAAACCCTAAAAACCCACGGATTGAATATTTTTACGTAAAAACTTTATAAAAACTTTGTAAAAACTTATTTAGACTCAATATTAAGCTAAACCAATACTCAAAATAAGCTATAGTTCCCGTAATAAATCAAAATAAGCTAAACATATTATTAGGGCTTGTAACTAAAAAGTTATTTTAGACTCAAAATAAAGATTAATAAGCTAAAAGTAATGACTCAAAAACTTGTAAATAAGCTAAAACAACATGTAACAAAAGCTTTCGCAAGCTACCAAGACCAAAATAAACTCACCCCATGATAATAAGGCACGAAATAGATTTCATGCAAAGGTGGTGCAACTTTGTGAGCTTATTTGAATCAAGGTAGAAGAGATAAGCTAGAATAAGATGAAAAGAACATGTAAATAAGCAAGAAATAAGCAAGTAAAAAGCTTTAAGACAAGAAAATGACAAGATATTTAAAATTGACAAGTAAACTAAATGACACCAAATTAAAAGTAAAATTAAAGACTAGTAAAAATGAAAGCTTACAAAATTAAAGACTAGCTTACTAATGAAGCATAAGGGTGGTATTTAAAGGATCCATGGTGGATTCTTTTTACAACTAGCCCCCTTATCTTCTACATCTCATGTATTAGACTCATAAACTTCTTCTACACTAGCTAACGACTTATAAAAAGTAATCTTTAGTCCTTGTAATCTTGAGGAAATAAGTTGACGAGTCTTCAATAAGTCTTCAATGATATAAAAGTGATCACTTGCTCGAATTTGGGAAGCTTATATAAGATAATCTTCTTTATTCTTCGATTAAGTATTTCTTTCATATTCTCGAGCCTTTAAGTAATGAAAACTTCGTCACGGGCTTTTCTTGAGTGAATATCAACTTTGACTCGGCTTCTTAACTCTTTTCCACATCTCGTGTTCTTTTCGGGCTTTTATGTTGCATTTTGTGATGTTTTAGCAATATCCACACCTGCACAGTCATAAACACAAAAAACACGATATCTTTGGCTTTTCGCGTTAGTTTTTGGTCTATTCTACACTTAAACTAAGGTGAAAGATATGTGTAATTTAGCACATATCACTCCCTCCATCACAAATTTATTGTCCTTTATTGACTTTTTCGGTCTTTTTTTCTCAACTTTGACTATAAACATTTTTGTTTGTGTTATACCATTTTTGATAAACATTGTACCAAATGAAAATACATTTAGAACTCAATCCGCTCATATATTTTGTATCAACTATTATGTAATATAAAAAAAATACTTAAGGTCAAAGTTAAAAAGTAAATACCGAAAAAGTCAAAAGGGGACAATAATTTTGGGATGGGGAGTATATAATACTTCGTTGAATACTTGTGTGTGTTTCTTTATCGCGTAATTCTTTGGCTTTTCGTCGTTGTACTTCGCATCCCTCGATCCAAGTACGTTGTATATTTGGTCGCAGATTAATATACAACTCGTTGAATTCACTTATCGCAAAATTTTAATCTTTCAAACTCACTGTTAGGATCACGTTTTACATTATTTATCAAGTCTCGGTCATTTGTAATAATCATAGATTGCTAAGTCATGTTTATTTATAATGTTTAAGTTAGAAGCTTGGTCCATTAGGCCCATAAGGCCTCCAAGCCCACGAATAGTAGATAGGAAGGAGAAGGGAGTGTTGCCCTAGCTCCTTGCCTATAAATAGAACTCATATGTAACATTTATCTTTGTTGGTTTTATTGATATCTTACCTAAACTCTTTCAAATTCATTTCTCATATCATATAAGATCAACCATCTCTATTTCTCATTTCTTTTCTTATTGAATCCATACTTGCGTTTACAAAATGGTGACCTAACAAGTGGTATCAATCGCTAGAAGAAGGTGTAGCTTTTGTTTTTTGTTCCATTCGATCCAAAAACTAAGTTTTTCTCTCGTTCTTTTTGGTATTTTTGCTACTTTCTTGTTTGTTTCTTGGTTTCTATCACATCTTTGCTAACAAACTTGTGTTACTAATCAAAACAAACAAAAAAGCTTGAAACTTTTTCAAAAAAAATATCAAGATTCGAATTGTGTACTATTTTTCGAGAATTCTAAAATTTTTGAAAAATTGTTCAAGTTTGCAACTTTCTTTAATATTTCATCATTTTAAGGCTAGTTATACAATAATCTTGGATTAAAAACTTTTTCTTGGATTGCTTTTTACAAAAACAAAAATCTGCCAAATTTTGTACTATTTATCGAGAACACTAAACCCTAATTATCGAGATCACTCACTGTTCATCCTGAAGTGTTACCGTTGATTACTCAGTGCTTTTCTCTCTTGTATAAAAAGATAACACTTTGACTCGTTGGATACTTTTGAAATTGTTTTATTTCGAAAGTTTTGGGATTAATCTTTCCGAAAATTTGAACTTTTTCGAGAATACACATACTTTCTCGATAACTTCCCAAGTTCTCGATAAGTTTAGTGTTTTTCGAAAACTCCTTCATAATTTTTGAAAACTTCTCAGTTTGTTAGGAATCTATATTCTCGATAATTTGCAATTGTATTCTCGATAATTTGCAATTTTTCGAGAACACATCAAAAGTTTCGAGAACTTGTGGACACATATTTTTCGAGAACTCACTTGTGCAAATTTTCGAGAATTGGCTTAACATCTATACCTTCTACAAGATCCATTCACACACAAGTCTTCAATCATGTATCAACTACCATACTCCAACTCTCCTTATCAACAACGTCAAAGCTCCGACGTACATCATGTCTTGCTCTTTGGCAATGAAACAAGACCTCCTATGTTGTTACCAGGAACCTACACTGATTGGAAACGGAGATTTCTTCAATGGCTAAATGATCGTCCACATGCTGATCTAATACTCAGATCCATTCGCGAAGGACCATATCAAATGAAATTCATTGCTGACTCGGCAGGGATCATTAAACAACAAACTGATGAAGATTTGACTGATTCTGACCTTGCTCAATATGATGCTGACCAACAGGCTGCATGGTTCATCACACTAGGTCTTCCCAATTCTATTTACACAAAGATGGACTTTGACGCCAGTGCTCATGAAATGTGGAAATACCTTGAAATCATGCATCGTTCAGAAGATAATCATAACCTCAGAATGAATCCAATTCTACAATCTTGTTTAAAGAAGAATTCATTGCAGACCATTCTTCCTGCTCCACCATCTCCAGCAGTTGACCTTGGATCATTCCCTACTACTGGTTTTTTCTTCAATCACTCAAATGAGCCTGAGTCAATGGACGTTCCACAGTACCATCCTGTTACACTACATGCGCATAGGCAATCTCTTCTGCAAAATCTTGTGAAGCTGTCAGAGGTATCTACTAAACAAGATCATATGGCAACTGCATGTCCTAAACCGCGAACTCGTGGAAGTGCATTCTACATGCAAGTATATCTCTTAGCTCTTAAGGATGAAGCAGGCGGATCACTTTCAGTGAATGATAACAATTTGATGGCCAACGAATATTATGCTACTAACATGGATGACTGGGAAGGTAATGCTGCTATGATGCTGATGGCTAACACACAGGAACTCCAGGTAAGTGATTCGGGCCCAATGTATGACACTTATGGTCTGTCTCAGGTATACACTCTTAACACATGCCTGATACATGAAATTGCTTCCCCTTCTGCATCTGCATCAAACGAGGAACACATTGTTCAACATGTTTCAATGTTACCTACACATGTGAATGATCAAATTTCCATAGTGGTTCTCTTTGACGATTATGATCAAATTAACCCAGTTGTCACATTTGATGATTCAAATACGCCTATTGCTTATGATAACAATGAACAAATTGAACAACATGAACCTTTGACTAATCCAGATTCAGAACTTAGGATCTTACTCATGACCAGCCAATCTCAGAACATCAAATTTCAAGCACTGAATGCAAAGTTGAAAGAAAAGAATACGTTATTAACAAGGGATCTTGAGAGCTGTAAATTACAACTCAAAAATTTTGAAACAAAAGTAAATCAGGAAACAAGCTTTGAAATAACCTTTCAAAATGACAATTATTTACCAAATCAACTAAGCATGTTAACAGAATCTAATTTACTTCGATACTTTGATACATTCATGGAAGAAATTCAATTTTTGGAAAATGCAATTGAACGAAATTCTAAAATTACTGTTTCCAACTTTCTTTCCCCTCATGCGAAAGAGAAGAGGGAAATGTTTCAAAAACAATTTTCTCCTCATATTCAACGTTTGCGTTCATGTGCTAACCTCTGGGAACAGGAACTTCAAAAAGAAGTAAAATCCATGATGAATGTTTTCAAGCAACTGAACAATCGATTTTAAGGCATAAACGTAGAAACAAATTTTTGCAAAATGAAGCAGATCGACTCTTAGAAAATGTTCTAAATTCTGATATTATATCTGTGGTTATGAATTCTCTTTATGAATCTGGTACTTCTATGCTTGTTGATGATCACTGTGATGATATTGAATTGTTGTCAAAACAAGTTGAGACATTAAAAAGTGAAAATGAGAAACTCATAAAACACAACGATGATGTGCAACACAAACTTTCAAATGAGATTTTTCAACTAAACAAAAAGCTATGGTGTCAAAACCAAAGTCTTGATTTCGAACTGGAATTGCAAAATCTTAAAACTTCACCATCCTTTCAAAATGAAAATGAGGAACTAAAAAGTCAAATTTCAAAGTATGAAAAGGAAATTACTGAATTGCAAGAAGTTACAGAGTATTGGCAAAAAAGTCGAGATAACTACCTTTATTCAAATAGAAAGCTTAACAGTGAAATCCAAGACAAGCAGCACATCATCATTGAGTTAAATGAGAAAATAAGGGCACTTGAAAAAGGAAAGTTTGTCAACACAAATGTAGTTGCACCAGGAATGTACAAATTAGACATAACCACTGCAGAAACAAACACTCAGAATTCTAATTTGGATCCTTCCACTTCTACAAGAATAGTTGCCACTCCTAGCGTTAGCAGATCCAAGCGTAAACGTAACAAGTGGAAGAATAGGATTTTGCAACGTAGAAGAGCAAAACTAGAAGCCTCTGAAGTAGAAGACCACCTTAGGACTTTGAATAATACTCATGTTGCACTAGATTTAGATTCTGATTTGGAAAATTGTAATCGTAATCTTTGTGTAACGAATGATGAACCTTTAAACGTTTTGAATGTTAATGCTTCATGTGTGTTTTGTTGTAATAGCATGTTATCTAGTGATCATGCTAAATGTGTGGCAAGTTCTCTTTTATCTCGTCATAAGAAACGTACATCTGGCAGAAAATCTAGGCACACTAATGTTTTTAATATGTGCTAGGAATTAAGCCAAGTGGAGTTTCTATGAATGACGTAGTCACCCCTGTAGTTGCGAACAATACTCCTAGGAACATGCCATCACTTAGCAAATTCACTAAGAAGAAAGCACGAACTAGTTGGAATTGGCATTGTTGGTTACAAAGGACACATAACTTTATATGGATTCCTAAAAGTGTTAATTTGTGTGCTTCTAACCCAACGGAACCCACAACTTCTTTGGGTTCCACCTTTACTATTGTTCCATCGTCGTCTCCTTTGTGTGATGCAGGTGGTTCAAATTTTTCTCTGGATTGTTGATAGCGGATGCACCCGACACATGACAGGCAATCTCAAACTGTTAAGAAACTTTGTCTCAAAGTTCATTGGTACTATCACATTCGGGAATGATCATTTTGATGCTATTATGGGATATGGGGACTATGTCAGTGGGAATATCGAAATTAGTCATGTGTATTATGTCGAAGGCCTCGATAACAACCTCTTCTCAGTCGGTCAATTTTGTGATGGGGATTTGGAAGTCGCATTTCGGGAGAAAACTTGTTTTGTTCGTGATTTACAAGGAAATGATCTTATGTCAGGCACACGTGGAGACATTCTTTATACTATCTCAATGTCAGACATGATTGCTTCTTCTCCCATATGTCTACTCTCAAAGGCTGAATCGACAAAATCCTGGTTATGGCACAAGCGCATGTCTCATCTCAACTTCAAAACTATGACTGATCTTGCTCGCCACAAACTAGTTGACGGTCTTCCAAGGTTCAGATATGCAAAAGATCACTTATGTCCCGCTTGTGAATAAAGAAAGAGCAAACGTGCACATCTCAATTCAAAACTAGAACCTAGTACTGATCATGTTCTTCAACTTCTTCATATGGATTTGTGTGGCCCAATGCGAGTACAAACGATCAATGGGAAACGGTATATTCTTGTAATTGTTGATGACTTCTCCAAATGGACTTGGGTCTACTTTCTTCGAAGCAAAGATCAAGCTCCATCAATGATAATCACCTTTCTCACGAAAATTCAGGTTCAACTACGTAACACAGTTAGAATAGTAAGAACGGATAATGGAACTGAATTCAAGAATCAAACTTTTCGTGATTATTTTGAGAAAGTGGGAATTGTACACCAAACATCGATTGCACAGACTCCCAAACAGAATGGAGTGGTCCAAAGACGCAACAGAACGTTAGTGAAATCCGCACGAATGATGCTTATTAATGCTCAATTACCAGATTATCTATGGGCAGAAGCCGTCTTAACTGCATATTACACCCAAAATCGTTGTATGATCAATAAACATCATAAACAAACACCATATGAAATTGTTCACAAACGCAAGCCTAACATTGAACACTTTCATGTATTTGGAGCTCTATGCTACCCAAATAATGATCGTGATGATCTTAGAAAACTCAAAGCAAAGGCTGACGTCAGTATCTTCATTGGATATTGTGAGAACTCAAGAGGTTTTCGAATCTACAACCGTCGCACTAGGGAAATTCAGGAGACTATTCATGCTAATTTCGATGAGCTCACAGAAATGGCTTCTGAGCACAACAGCGTAGGACCCGCAACCAACCATCTTAATTTTCCAGACTCTTCAGCTGAACCATTTTCACTAACGCGTAGAGAGTTGGAAACATTGTTTGCTCCATTGTTTGATGATTCCTTTGAGACACGTGCACCAGATGTATCCACCATTTTCGCTGCTCCAACTAAAAACATTCAAGTACCTGATTACCCCGTTCCTACGACTACAACTGAGAAAACCCGATGCACTCCCAATTGAATCACCAAACAACAGACGAACAAAACCGCTCCAATACCCACAAACAAAACTGAAGACTCAAGGGGGGGGGGATGAAATCAACCACAAGTACCCGAACCTGCAAATTATGATCCAAATGCGTTCTTCAATCCGTTTGCTCCGACTCCGAACCTTTCAGATATTGCTGAGTCGTCAACACGCAATTTGGAACCAACTAATATGCAGCATTTCCATAACCATCACCCTTCAACACATCATTGGACTCGAGATCATCCAATAGTTAATATCATTGGACATCCAACGGCTCCAGTCATGACTAGAAAAAAACTTCACTCCGATGCTGAACACTGCATTTATGCACTCACAGTTTGTCAAGATGAACCCAAAAACATTAAGGATGCTCTCACTTACGACAACTGGATTGAATCAATGCAAGAGGAACTCGACCAATTTAAACGACTTGAAGTATGGGAATTAGTTGAACGACCGGATGGAGTTTATGTCATTGGGCTTAAATGGATTTGAAAAAACAAGTTGGACGCAGAAGGCACTGTTATTCGTAATACATCTCGCTTGGTAGCTAAAGGCTACACTCAGGAAGAAGGTATTGATTTTGAGGAATCTTTTGCACCAATGGCTAGACTTGAAGCTGTTCGAATATTTCTGGCATACGCTGCTCACAAAAAAATGGTTGTTTATCAAATGGATGTGAAAACGGCATTTCTGAACGGTCAGTTACGTGAGGAGGTTTATGTTAGTCAGCCAGAGGGATTTGTCGACCCAGAGCATCCTAATCATGTCTACAGACTTAAGAAAGCTCTTTATGGTTTCAAACAAGCGCCAAGGGCGTGGTACGATAAACTTACTGCTTTGTTGCTTGCTAACTGTTTTACAAAAGGTTTATTAGATCCAACTTTGTTTATCCAAAAACATGGGGATGACGTTTTAATTGTGCAAATATATGTTGATGACATTATTTTTGCTTCTACTAATAAAAAGTACTCAAACACTTTTGCAAAATTAATGAAACAAAATTTTGAAATGTCAATGATGGTTGAACTTACATTCTTCTTAGGACTACAAGTTCATCAGTCACCCCGTGGGATTTTCCTTAATCAGTCCAAATATGCTCTAGAGTTAATTAAGAAACATGGCATGACCAGTTGTGATACTTACAATACTCCCATGGCCATTACAACTAAGTTAGATGCGGATCCAAATGGGAAACCAGTTGACCCCACAAAATACCGAAGTATTATTGGGTCACTCATTTATCTCACCGCTAGTAGACCGGATATTGTGTTTGCGGTATTTATGTGCTCTCGTTATCAGTCCAGTCCTACTGAACGTCACCTCAATGAGGCTAAACGAATCATTCGATACATAAAGGGAACCATTCATTTGGGGATCTGGTATCTGAAGGATTCTGGTTTTGAACTAATAGCTTTTTCAGACGCTGATCATGAAGGGTGTATAGATACATGAAAAAGTACTTCTGGTGGCTTGCAGTTCCTTGGAGATAAACTTGTGTCTTGGCAATCAAAGAAGCAGGATTGCACTTCATTATCGTCAACAGAAGCTGAATATGTAGCCATGTCTGCTTGCTGTGCACAAATCATTTTGATGCGTACACAGCTAATGGACTATGGTTACTTATTCAACAAGATTCCGATGTACTGTGATTCCAAAAGCGCGATAGCAATCTCCTGCAATACGGTTATGCATTCAAAATCTAAGCACATTGATCTTTGGTATCACTTTATCAAGGAGCATGTTGAAAAGGGTACAATTGAGTTATACTTTGTGGGTACTGAATACCAACTGACAGACTTGTTCACAAAACCATTACCTCCAACACGGTTTGCTGAACTGGTCCACCGGATTGGTATGCGGTGTTTGACTCCAGATGATTAAAATATTTTCTTGAAAACAATTAACTGAGTCAAACACCAAAACATTTTGTAAATAATTATTAAAAACAAAATACAAAATTGAAAAATTTCAAAAACACCAAAAAGATTTTCTATTTTTTCTTACGTTTCATTTCGTGTTCAAATGCAAGTACACTATCTCAATCAACACCTTGGTTCATCAAAAAATTTCTCAAATTTATAACCAAGTGTTGAGGGGGAGAAAAGTTCTTCAAAATTAAAAATCTTGTTCAAAACATGTGTAGTTGCATATTTTATAAAAATATGATGTTTTCAAAATAATGGTGGAATTTCATGATTTATCCCTCGTTTCGTTCCGTTAATAGTTACTACATCAAATTTCCTAAGGCCTAGAAGGTGTTTGTTGCTAACGTTCGTTAACTTAAATGGTTAAATACAAAGTTTTAGGACTAATAATGCATATATATTAGTCTAGGAACCATTATTGTCAACACTTTAAAGTTATCTAAAAATAACAAAACAAACAACCCCCCCCCCCAATATTTTTGTAAAAATCAGAAAACGAAAAAACAAACACCCCCCATTTGTGATCCACGGCCAAAATCAAAAGACCAAATCCGTGCTCTAATTCTTCAAACCCGTAAGTTTCTAAATGATCTTTAGGACTTTCTAAGAAATGGTTTTCAGTTAATTGAGTTTTTAATGGCTAGATTTCTTGGAATCATGATTTGAAATTCTAGGGTTTCACTAATTTCGTAAATGCATAATTCGAGTGTTATTGTTTGTTTTTCTTGAGGGCTTTTGTTCTTAGGATTGTTCTTAACATGTCTGCATCATATATTCATAACAACAAACTCGTTTGATGTGTTTCGATTTCTAGGGTTTATGTCGAATTGGGTTTTCTTCATTCGGTGGTGTTTTGTTTAATTTTATTGGTGGGATTTATTTGTTTGAGTGTGAACAACATGCTAGCACTAGTTAATTGTATTACATTACATGCTTGCTAGATTTTCGACAACTAGGGTTTATGTTCGAATTGGGTCTTTCCATATGTGTGTTCTTGTGTGTAATTAAATGGTATAGACAAGTTTGTAAGCATGATAATTGATATTCAACACATAAATTTCATCACAACAACATGAAGTTAAGATTTTCGATAAACTTGGACTCGGTATACTTGCGAATTTCTTGAGGATTGTACCTAGATACATTCTAACACTTGTTTTACGCTTAATCTATCAGGTATACACTCGTGGAATCATAAGTTTTCAAGTTAACGTACGTCTTCATGATCTCGAAAATTCTTCTATAAGAATTTTCGAAACTGTACTTTATCGAGAACTCTTGATGAAATTATCGAGAACTCTTGATCAATTTATCGAGAACCCTTGATAAATTATCGAGAACTCTTGATAAAATTATCGAGAACCCTTGATAAATTATCGAGAACCTTGCAAAAGAAAATTTATCGAGAACTTACTTTGACAAAATTCTCAAAAATCTTCTTTAAGATTTTTTCGAAAACTTTGTTAAATTAAGTTATCGAGAACTTTTTTATGTCAATATTATCGAGAACTCACGATGAAAATTTTTCGAGAATTGTCATTCATGAGAGTTTTCGAAAATGTTCCAAAGTGCAATGTTTCGTGAAACTTTTATATATCAACTTTCGAATATGTTGTACTTGTGTTGTGTATTGTTATTCATGCTCATAATACGTTGTAATGATGTATCTTAAACTTGTTTTTATACTTGTAATAGTGTGTTTGTCTAAATATCTATGTGTTTTGTGTTGTAATTATTAACGTTCATACACTTAGACTATTAATGGATTAGACACATAATACAACACTTAATATGACACAATCACACTTGCCACACAATTGAACCGTCTTTGTTAAATGTAATAAGTGTATGTCTATTAATCAAACAAGTAAATGAACTAACGTTTAACAAATCTGGATGTTTGGTTTCATGACAATGCTTTTACAGATTACAATGGTTGAACACAACATGAATGCTCCCGAACAAACTCTTCCACTGCTCACACTCAGTGACATTGTCCCAGCTGATTACAACATCACTATTGGCAACAACAATCCACGAATTGACTTCAACAAACTTCGAATTCCTGAAGATTCGTGTAAGATTGTGAAAGACATTCTTCTGGCACATCCCTGCAAATCTATGCTCAGCAAATCCACATCAGTTCCAACCTTCTATCTTCATCAATTCTGGCACACAGCTCAAGTCAACTTGGATGACGAACCAGTTGTCAAGATGGAGACTCGTAGCAGAAGAGGTGGTAAGACTGGAAGCACTAGCAGTACCACAACAACAAAACAAACCAAGTCTTCACCGAAACCTGCTATTAGACCTCGTAAGAAGATCACTCCAAAGCTTACCATACAAGATGAACCAACAACATCACCTTCCGAAAGTGAGTCAGAGTTTGAAACAGAATCCGATGAAGAAGAAGATTTTGAACGAAGGGTGAGATTAGATGAAGAGGAATTTCCTGAACTCGAAATGGCAAAGTAATTAAGTATGGGAACTCTACATCAGGTTGAAAGGAAAAGTAAAGGGATAACCATCAATGAACCTGGTAGCGGCGTAAATGATGAAGAAGAAGATGAACTTGCTGTTCAACCCTTGGTCGATAAACGAAAACTCAAAAGCATCATTGTCGATACAAGAGCCGAAGAGAAACAACACCGTGAAGAACTCAAAGAAGCAGCACTTCTCAACCTCCTCCATCCCCAACCTCATCCACAACCGCTCAATCAACCTGAACATGAGGGTGGTTCAAGTAGCACATTGATTGCACCTTCCACTGTATAACTTCAACTTTGGATCCGGTCATTCCACCGAACAACGAAGAAGAAGAAGAAAGAGATGTAAAAGGTAACATCATCATGAAGGAAGCTACTGAGGAAAATGTTGCTAATCTACAACAACAAAATGAGACTTCTGAGTTCATTACCCCTGAGTTCATTGCTCAGATGGAGAGAGAAGAGGAACTGAAGAAGAAAGCAAGTGAGGAGAAGGAAAGATTGCTCATTGAAGCTCAGTCAGAAGAACTAAATCCAGATGAACAACAAGAGCAATTCTTTGACACCAACATTTACGTTAACTCACCTCCACACTCACTTCACCGACAGTCACCTCCAAGAGATCCTCCAATTCCCATGGACTCTCCTCCAAAGGATCCTCCTCCTCCAGATTCTTCGCCTTCTGGATCTGACAATAAATCATCTTCAACATCATCATCACACCACTCATCTCCACCACCATCAGAAACAACATCTAAACACAAGTCAATCAAGAGTAAAGTAAGTTCATCAGTCACTAAAGCATCATAACGGATCAAGAAAGCTGTGAAACAGGCTCGCAAGAAGAAAGACAAACAACCTCAGGATGGAGATCTTCAAGGCCAAGTACAAAAGTTGACAACACTGGTCACGAAGTTAATAGAACAAGTTGAGGATCTTCAGGGAACGAAAGCACCAGTTGATAAGTTCATGCAAGCAGATATGGATGCAATGATCAAAGCTTACACTGAAGAATTTCTCACCAACAACCTTGTTACTATCACCACTCCTGAAGTGTCAAGACTTCTCATGCCAATTCGTACAGAGCTGAACACCAGAATCAAGAACATCATTGAAAGCATGCTCCGGTCAACACCGTTTTATCTTCAAACTGAAAAGGCTCCGATCTCACCAAATGATCTCACTGCTGAGCAGTTACAAGCATTGTTAGCAATTAAACTCGGAGAACAACAAGAAATGACTCCTGAAGAATTAGCTATGTACGAGGCTCTGAAAGTGACTGTCTCCAAAGAATCTTGCAAGGAAGCAGCTGGAAAGCACAAACGCTCAAGAAAAGACGATGATCCTGATCCCAATTCAAAAAGCAAGAAACCAAGGTCTACTAAAGGTCCATCATCTTCACAGAAACCACCAGCCAAGTCTTCTAAAGCTCCTGTCACACAACAGCACACTCCAGCTTCTGGATCTGGTCCTACACACGATGAAGAACCATTCATGCATCAAACAGATGATTATCAGGAAGAACCCCAATCAACCATTTATGAATCCAAAATTCCTGAATCAAGACCCGAACTATCATCAACATCAAAGACTCAGGACAAAGGCAAATATAAAAAGTCAAAGAAGAAGAAGAAGAAGAAGAAGTCCAAACCATTCTTATGGTTAGACGTTGATGAAGCACCAGAGACTGAGTGGTTGACAGAAATGATCAAGTTACAACCACCACTTGAAGACGAAGAACCGCTTCCTGGAAACACCTTGAAATATACTCAAAGTATCATGGCGGGTCTTCAAGTTGATAAGATGACAAAGGCTGAATTAAGAAGGATCAATTGTGAAACTTTTGACTTTCTTAAGTCTAGATCGGGAAACAAAGTTGAACTTAAATATCACATGGAGAACATTGCATGCGCCTTGTCTGGCACGTTCGACTGGCTTAATCCTGAATCTAACTACGATGTCCACTCTAAACACAACAAGCCTTATTTCACCGACTGGACCAAACCATTACCTCTACAAGGTTTTCCTGAAAAGCCTAAGATACCTTACAGATTATTCTTTAACAACGATCTCCGATACCTTCAACATGCCCATGAGAATTCCAAAGAAAGATATGCTTCTTCACTGACGATATCAGTCCCTACTGCTAGATACGAAATACCAGGTATTGAAGAGTCGGCACCAATCTTCAGCAACTCAGTTGTAACCTACAACAGAGAAGCTCTCCTTGGTATTCAACACTGGCCAGATCGTCGTAAACTCAGTTACACTTATAGATTGCATCTGACGTCAAGTGAAAACGTGAAACACAAGTCTCGAATCGTTG
Organism: Artemisia annua; assembly: GCA_014162995.1. Taxonomy (NCBI): domain Eukaryota; kingdom Viridiplantae; phylum Streptophyta; class Magnoliopsida; order Asterales; family Asteraceae; genus Artemisia; species Artemisia annua. The sequence continues at coordinate 68,208 of LBNU01025280.1, forward strand.
CCATAATGGAAATCTTTGAGTCTCGAAGATTCAACTACACTTTCATGCAAGAGATTATCGTCAAGAGACAAGATGAAAAGGAGTACAAGTTTGGAGAAGCATATTTCTCCGACCTATACCTGAATGACATATAAGACATGTACTTGGAAAAGGTTCAAGGGAGGATAAGACGTCTTCCAACCTCAACACAGTACAACTTCATCGCATCTCTACTTCTCTACATCAGATGTTTAATAGTTCAAAAAAGAGTGGAAGATCTTCAGCTGGGCGTTAAAAGTTATCAGAATAAACTCAACTTGACCAAACCACAACTCACATTTCCTGGAATTCAAGAATCGTCACAGTTTACGCTCATATAGCAACCGTCATTCGGAATCACCCATATCAATCATAAGATGCAGCTCCGATACATGAGGTTCGATGGGATTCACAAATTCTGTGATGAAACGCTACAAAGAGTTCGTGATGGGTTAGTCGAAAGATTACATGATGACAAGAAGAGGTTAAGTAAGGGTGAAAATACCAGGTGGAAAGTTAATGCAAAAAGGATGGTTTGAAACTTTGTTCATACGGTTTAAGAGAGATTGTATCGTCGTGAACAGATCAGGAGTGATGAGGCGAAAAGTGTTACACTTTTAGGGGGTCATTTAAGCCCTAATACGTAATTATTTGATCAAATATTGCCTTAAATCGTTCCTTTTGTCATTTTAGGTACTTTGGAGAAGAAATCTGGAAAAGGAAGCATTTTGGACGTTTTTGGAGCATAAAAGTGAAGAAAACGACAAAGTCTCAAATTATGCTGGAAACAGTACTTGACGGTGTCACACCTTACAAGGTGACGGCGTCATGTGTTGACAAAGAGGTGGATAATTTTACACTTGATGGGCCAGAAAGATTTTGAAGCATTTACACGTGACGGCGTCACGTGTTATTTCACCAAGGCCGTCACGTTATAAGTTAAAGAGAGANCATAAAAGTGAAGAAAACGACAAAGTCTCAAATTATGCTGGAAACAGTACTTGACGGTGTCACACCTTACAAGGTGACGGCGTCATGTGTTGACAAAGAGGTGGATAATTTTACACTTGATGGGCCAGAAAGATTTTGAAGCATTTACACGTGACGGCGTCACGTGTTATTTCACCAAGGCCGTCACGTTATAAGTTAAAGAGAGACGGCCCATAAGACTTTTGAAGGTGACGATGTCAGGATTCAACCTGACGACGTCAGATGATATAGAGTGACGATGTCAAAAAGAAGGCTTGCACAAGAAGAAACCTTAGTGAAACCGTCACATGTTGATCAAGACAATCACAACTTACGCGCGGAGTAGCTGTCACTGTTTTGGCCATAAAATCTTCATACGAACTCGGATTTGGGTGATTCAAAAGGCCACGCGAAGAGGACAAAAAAAATATTCAAATTGGTGAAAAAGGCGGGCTGACGCCGTCATTTGTTAGGGTTGTCGCTGTCAGACTCCCTCGGACAGAAAATTGCCTATAAATACAACCTCATAATTTCATTATTTGTAAGCCCCAAACCCTAAGTCCGATTCTAGGGTTAGGGTAGGTGTTTTTCCAGCAACTTAGAGGGTCTTAATCACTCCATAAACATCTTGTATTGGTGTGTTGATTCTATCTTAATTATGTCTTCCATTATTATTGTTGCTTGTTCTTCATTGATTATGTTTTGCTAAATCACCTAGTGTTTTCCTATGATTGTGTGAAACTTGTGTATAACTAATTAGATCTTATTGATTTCTTGTTGATGTTTGTGTCTATCTCCATCAATTAGGGCGTGACAACTTCAATAGATCTAGTTGGTTTAGTTTATAATTCTTGCTTCCTATTGTTTCTTGTTTTGATTGGGTGATGTCGCTGTTAGGCTTAAGAAAACTGGCTAACCTCCTATACGGTAACTTGCTTGAACGTCTTAAGAAACATGAATCGGATGTGTACTACGATTATATGGTTGTATTTAATGCATACGCGAATTCTAGTGATCCCATGTTAGGAGCTTTTAGTCGGCTCGACATAAGAGTGAAGTGGGAGCTTATAGAGTTAGGGAAGATCGTATACGGCCCTACGAATGGTATTAAGGAATGCAACCCGTCAATTAAAACAAGGTGTGACAACTCAATAGGTAGAATTGGATAGCTAGCAAGGAGTAATACATCATAGGTAGATATGCTTCACTTCCCTTGTAGAACCCTAGTTTACTTTCTTGTACACTAGTTTAAGTAGTAGCTTTTGGGTTAGTTGATTAGCAACTAATTCCGCCCCTCCTTCCAAAACCTGAGATTTTTACTTGCTTTCCATAAAATATAAAAATACAAAAAGAATCATCCCTCACCTCTAGACCTAGTAGATAAATTTCAATCCTAACGAACACTATTCTTTGAGTTGAATGATCAATCCCCCGGTACTTGCCACTTCACTATACTACATCGGTCAGGTACACTGCCTGGTGGGGATTGCAAGCTTCTCAAGATCCCTTGAGAGGTAAAACCTACTGCAAGGTTGCAAAACCACGGATCAAGGAGATTGGAAAGCTACATTGGTGTTCGACCATCATTCCCGGTCTTGACCTTCAGATGACCTGATCCTCGATTCACATACTTTGATGCTATGCCTACTGGTGAAACTTAACTTGGATCTCTCGGGTACCAAAATTTCAATATTTCTGTTTTATATTGATTGATTTGTGATAACTACAGCTTGTGCACACATAACAGTGTACAACCCGCACTTTGTAATTAAAGGACCCTATGGTACGCATCAGTGCCACAATCCTAATATAAGGAGCGAAAGTGATGAGTGCTCAAACACTCATCATTTTTGGTCAATTCTGAAACGCAAAACATCTGAANTTTATATTGATTGATTTGTGATAACTACAGCTTGTGCACACATAACAGTGTACAACCCGCACTTTGTAATTAAAGGACCCTATGGTACGCATCAGTGCCACAATCCTAATATAAGGAGCGAAAGTGATGAGTGCTCAAACACTCATCATTTTTGGTCAATTCTGAAACGCAAAACATCTGAAAACACGCAAAATCACATCAAAATGATGAAAATATCCAAGGATCGTGTTTTATGTGTCTTAAATGCAAAATGTTTAAAAACAAATGAAAAACGAGCAAAGTTTGCAGAATTGGCAGTTTCAGTCCCCCAGCTTTCTAATTCTGGCAAAACTAGTCCCTGTAATTTGAAAATGTGGAGTTTTATCATTCAAGGTCCCTGGAATGTTATAAGTTGTCAAATTTGGTCCTTGAATGATTTTTTGGGCAATTGGCAAAACAGGCCCCTGAACTTTCAGAAAGTGTCAACTTTGGTCCTTGGGTATTTTAAAAATGGAAAATGGAAATTTTGGTTCTTGTGTTATTGGAAGTTGACAATATTGGTCCTTGTGAGAACTTTGGAAATTGCACAGGTTCAGTCCCTCAAGTTTGGTAAAGTTACAATTTTGGTCCTTGTTGCAATTAAACCAAGCCTGCCCATGTTTATATCCAAATCCAAAACCAAAACACAATCCAATCCACCACCAAACCCAAGCCTTTTTATTTAATCCCAGGCCCAAAATACCCAGCCCAATTCAATAAAAATAAAAACCCCTTTTTATATAACTCCCCACGTTTATTTTACCCTCCCCACCGGTCAAACCACTTTGACCTTCTTCCTCCCCAACCCACGTGCCTGTACCATTCCCCCTGTTCACCTCCATTCTTCCACCTCATTTCCACCTTTCCTTGTCTCCCCAACTCCAGAAACCTCCAAGAAGCATTTATTAACCTTGAATCACTCCAAGCAATCCCAACTGCCCACTTTGACAATTTGGCGCCAAAATCCATTCAAAGGTCGAGATTGTTTTAAAGTAATCCAATGGCTGGGAAACGAAGTGGGAAAGGTTCAGAGAGGGTCATAAACCCTAGAGATGCCCTATAAAAAGAA
>LBNU01025280.1:86241-111839 GCA_014162995.1 Artemisia annua
TACTAATGTAATGGAGTAATGGGGAAGAAGTCAATTATTACCCCCATATGTGCGTTAATATTTTAAAGTACTCCAAGTTTTTCAATTATCTTAATTCGAGTCATTAGAATAGTTAATTGTAAAGTATGTAAAAGTTCAAGTGTAAGGGGAGAACCGAGGCCCCTTTGATGTATTATTCTGGATGGTAGGGCAAGAGTGTATGAAAAACAAAAATCGAAAAACAAGAAAAAAGAAAAAAAAAAATTAGAAAAAGAAAAGTAAAAAAAAACATACGGACTACCATCCCGTTTCCTTTTATTTTTATTTATGTTTATGTTATTTTCTTATTAGCTTAAGTTGAGTCGAGTCTGTTGATATAAATAATGCATAAAAACGTTATTTATATTTTTCGATATCTCTATGTTTTGACTATCACAAAATGTAAAAACATTAAACGTAAAATTACTACGTAAACAAGTATTTAGTTACAAATATCATTTTAATCCAACAATATTACTTAAGGTATGAATAAAAAAATGTCTAATACATTTTATGATCAAAGGGATTTTTATTTAAACATTACAAAGTTTATTAAATCATATAAACATATTATATATTTTTGAAAAACATTTTTGGTAATAGAGGAAACAGTTTAATTCATAATAAATATATGAATTCAAATTTTTAACCAAAATCAGTTAGTATTTCACCAAATAAACTTTCCCCAAAAAAGACAAAACTTTCAGGCCGTTACAGGAGGGCGGCCCCCTTAATTTTAAAGGGGCCGGCCACCATTTAAGGAGGCCGGCACGCTCCTGTGGCCAGAAAGTTTTGCCTATAAATACATGCTCAATCCTGCATTTTTTTCTCACCTTTTGCACGAATATTTTCAGTCCAAATCCTTTCTAAACTTCCTTCTAAATCCTTTGATCATAAGATTATAAGTCTTTGTTTCAAGTGATTCAATTCCTCATCATCCAAAGTGCAAGAGAAGAATACTCCTTCAACAACAAGTTAAAGAAGTATTGTAGATATTATTAGTAGTTGTGTATATTGTGTATAAAAGTGTTGTGTGATTATAATTAGGAGATCAAGTAGTGTTAGTTGTGAAGAGAAGTAGTGAAGATAGAGTAGTGTTGTNGCATTAACATAATACATATATCTATATATATTGCATTAGGTTAAATCATCAATTATTCTTGCAACCTTTTCAACTTCATCTCAATCCATTACCGACTTTTAATTCTATACTAATTACTAAATATCATGTGATCAATTCCTCATCATCCAAAGTGCAAGAGAAGAATACTCCTTCAACAACAAGTTAAAGAAGTATTGTAGATATTATTAGTAGTTGTGTATATTGTGTATAAAAGTGTTGTGTGATTATAATTAGGAGATCAAGTAGTGTTAGTTGTGAAGAGAAGTAGTGAAGATAGAGTAGTGTTGTAAAGTAGGAGTAGTGAAGTTGTGAAGTAGTTGTGGTGTGCATAAATTGTGTAGAAGTTGTGATAAGTCGTGAAGAGTTGTGAGATTGGTTCTAGCTAGTATTAAGACTCGACATTTTGCTTGGTGTCGTTAAACGGTGTAAGCAAAGGTGTGTAAGGTTTCTCCACCATAAGGGAGCTTGTTGACATAGTGAAGAAAACTCTCGAGTTAGGTGCTCGGGGAGTGGAGTAGGACGAAGAGGAGATTCGTAGCCGAACCACTATAAATCCTTTGTCTCGCGGTGCTATCTTTCTATCTCTATCTTTTTATTTACTTACTTACGTACTTGTCATTATATACTTTCGTAGACATAGTCGTTTATAATTGTGAAAGTAAGTTGAGTTCACATAAAGCTAGAATCGAAGTTTTCATAACCAAAGTTTTTATAAATTAAAAAGACGTAAAACTATTCAACGCCCCTTCTAGTTTTCCACAATTGGTATCAAGAGTCACGTCAAACAAGATTTTTAAAATATATTGTATTTTAAAACTTGAAATCGATCTACGGAAATGGAAAAATATTTAGAAGGGAAAATTATTTTCAAACCACCATTTCTTGAAAATGAAAGTTTTCTTGAATGGAAAAATCGATTCGAAAGTTATGTGAAATCAATAGACTATGATCTTTGGCATGTCATTTCAATTGGCGATCTGCAATCAATGAAAACTATTTTTAAAAAACAAAATAACTTGGCAAAATTTATTATATACAAAGCTCTACCAAGAGTTGAGTATGAAAGAATATTTTTTTGTCAAACGGCAAACGACATGTGGAAAAGTCTTTCAAAATTTCATCAAGAAGAATGTCAAGCCAAAGAAAAACTTGCACATAAGATAGTAGCAAAAGAAAGTATAGTAGACAACTATTTAGTTGAAATGAGTACAAGTGCTACTAGTTCAAATCTTTTGTGTGAAGGTAATGATGCCGAAAACAACATGAGTCATGACAAGAGTGAACAAGAAGATTGTGTAGAGATGACGACCAAGAAGGAACTAAGTGACGATGACGATTCTAGTTCCGAAAGTGAAGACGAAGAATATGCAAAGGTTGTTAAAGAATTCAAAAGACTAATTAAAAAGAGAAAAAGAGCACAAGATAAAAGGAGAACAACCCGAAGGAAAAGATTTGATGATGAAGAAAAAAATACTAAACAAGAATGTTTTGTCGCTAAAGCATCAAATGAAATATGCCTAGGAATTAATTTGGAGCCCGATGAATGGGTAAAAGATAGCGGATGCTCAAGACACATGACGAGGAATCGCAAGTTGTTTTCTACATACAAAGCATACAACGGAGGTAACGTTATTTTTGGTAGTGATCGTCGTGGAAAAATCATAGGCAAAGGTACGATCTCTCAAGACTCCCTAACTATTGAAAATGTTGAACATGTAGATAACTTAACATATAACTTGCTTAGTATAGGTCAAATATGTGACAATAAGTGTAGGGTTACCTTTACCGATAAGAATAGTGTAATTATTAAGGATGATAAAGTCATAGGTAGAGGAATTAGGAAAGGTGGCGTATATGTTATGAAACTAGGAGAAAAATTGGAAGATAGGATATGCCTAGCAACTTTAGACGAAAACTCCACCTTGTGGCATAGGAGATTAGGTCATGCAAACATGCAACATATACAATCTTTGGTATCTAAGGAACTAGTTAGAAACTTGCCTAGTTTAATATATAACCAACATTTTTGCGACACTTGTAAAATAGGAAAACAAGCAAATGCTAGTCATAAAGCTAAAAATATAGTATCCACTACTAGATGCTTAGAACTACTTCACATGGACCTCTTCGGTCCATCCGCGGTGCGGAGCTACGGTGGCAACCGCTACACCTTATTATAGTAGATGATTATTCACGATACACGTGGACTAGGTTCCTAAGCGATAAAACCAAAGCCTTTGAAAAATTTGAGACATTTAGTAAAATGATACAAAATAAGCTAGGATGCTCTATAGTTTCAATTAGGACGGATCATGGTAGGGAATTTGATAACGAAGTACAATTCGGAAAATATTGTGATTTAAATGGAATATCTCACAACTTTTCCACTCCACGTACTCCTCAATCAAATGGGGTAGTAGAAAAGGAAAAATAGGTCTTTACAAGAAATGAGTAGAACTATGTTAAATGAGCAATCTATCCCACAAAAATTTTTGTGTCATGTCGTAGATACTTCGACATATATACTTAATAGGGTGTCTATTAGACGAATTGTAGGAAAAACTCCATATGAGTTATTAAGAGGTAGAAACCAAATATAGGCTACTTTAGGGTATTCGTAAGCAAATGTTTTATTCTTAATACAAAGGATTATCTCACTAAGTTCGACCCTAAGTCATATGAAGGAATCTTTCTAGGATATTCGCAAAGTAGTAAAGCATACATAGTCTTAAATAAACACACTATAAAAGTAGAAGAATCCTTAATGTAACCTTTGATGAAACTCCTCCACCACCTAAAACCTTACCCTTAGATGATGATGATGTGATTGAGGAAGAAGCTATTGAGGTTAGTAAAAATAAGCCTTTAGGAAATGATAACGAAATAGAAACATTAGAAGAAAACGAAGTTGTAAACATTAAGGAATCTAAGTCACATCCGTTAGACAACATCATAGGTAACCTAAATCAAAGAACACTTAGATCACAAGCTCAAGATAATAATAACTTCTTTTGTTTTATGTCAACAATAGAACCTAAGAATATAAATGAAGCCTTAAAGGATGAAAGTTGGATTATGGCTATGCAAGAGGAATTAAATCAATTCAAAACAAATGATGTTTGGGAACTAGTCCCAAATCCTAGGAATGTTACCATAATAGGAACCAAATGGGTATTTAGAAATAAATTAGACGAAAATGGAATAGTAACTAGGAATAAAGCTAGGTTAGTCGCCCAAGGTTATAATCAACAAGAAGGAATTGATTATGACGAAACCTATGCCCCTGTAGCAAAATTAGAATCCATTAGAATACTCTTAGCCTATGCTTGCGCCCTATACTTTAAGTTATACCAAATGGATGTGAAGAGTGCATTCCTTAACGGTTTTATCAATGAGGAGGTATATGTGGCACAACCTCCAGGATTCATTGACTTCGCAAAATCTGATTATGTTTACAAACTAAAGAAAGCTTTATATGGTCTTAAGCAAGCTCCAAAGGCTTGGTATGATAGACTAAAAGCATTCTTGGTTACACATAATTACTCCATGGGAATGGTAGACAACACTCTCTTCACTAAAAGAAGTGACCCAAATATCATCATTGTTCAAATATATGTCGATGACATTATATTTGGATCGACTTGTCAAGAAATGTGTGATGAATTTGCCAAAATCATGCATGGTGAGTTTGAGATGAGTATGATGGGTGAACTAAACTTCTTCCTAGGATTACAAATAAAACAATTAGGAGATGGAATATTTTTTAATCAATCTAAGTATATTAAGGAAATGCTTAAGAAATTTGGACTAGAAGACTCTAAGCCACTTAAGACACCTATGTCCACGGAAATTAAACTCACAAGAGATGAAGAAGGTGTGTCCGTAGATAACACTAAGTATAGAGGGATGATAGGTAGTTTACTATACTTAACGGCAAGTAGACCCGATATCATGTTTAGTGTTTGCCTTTGTGCTCGCTTTCAAGAGGATCCCAAAACCTCTCACCTAGAAGTGGTTAAGCGTATCTTCCGATACATTAAAGGCGCTATACACTTAGGATTAGGTATCCTAAGGGATCATGCATAGAAACCATTGTCTATGCGGATTCGGATCATGCGGGAGACTACGTAGATAGAAAGAGCACTAGCGGTATTTGCACGTTTATGGGATGTTGTTTAACATCTTGGTTTTCGAAGAAGCAAACCGCTCTTGCTATTTCTACCACCGAAGCCAAATACGTAAGCGCCGGAAAGGCATGTCAACAAGCACTATGGATGAAACAAGCTCTCATAGACTATGGCATTAGGTTAGAAATTATCCCTATTATGTGCGATAACAAAGGAGCTATAGACTTAAGTAAAAATCCCGTTCAACACTCTAGGACTAAACATATAGAAATACGTCATCACTTCCTTAGGGATAATGTGCAAAAAGGAAACATAACAATAGAAAAGGTAGCTTCGGAAGATAACATTGCCGACATATTTACTAAGCCCCTTAAGCGTGAATTATTNAAGGCATGTCAACAAGCACTATGGATGAAACAAGCTCTCATAGACTATGGCATTAGGTTAGAAATTATCCCTATTATGTGCGATAACAAAGGAGCTATAGACTTAAGTAAAAATCCCGTTCAACACTCTAGGACTAAACATATAGAAATACGTCATCACTTCCTTAGGGATAATGTGCAAAAAGGAAACATAACAATAGAAAAGGTAGCTTCGGAAGATAACATTGCCGACATATTTACTAAGCCCCTTAAGCGTGAATTATTTAACCACTTGTGTTTAGGATTAGGAATGATGGAACAAATTGATTGAATTTTCTTAAAGGATCAAAACTTTCTGAAATTTTCAAAATTCTGGACACTTTTAAGTGTCAGATAGGCGGACCCATTAAATATATAAGGCGGCCCCCTTAAAATTAAGGGGACCGGCCTCACTTTAAGGGGGCCGGCCGTCTGATGGTTAAAATTTTCTTTTCTTTCTTTCTATCTTCTCAAATCTGAGTCTAGGATTCTATTTTGCACAAAATCAGGAATTGAGACATTTTGTTTGCATAATTATACTTTCAAGGAAAAACCTCAATTCATTTAAAAATCATTCTCATGATTAGGAAAACTCATTGTTGAATAATGATAAAAACGTTTCTCCCAAAATCATGCATAATAGTCTCACTCTCGTTATCTATATGTATATAATCCAATGTATACTTATATATGACACTTAGAAGTGAGCAAAGTTAACTCAAGGAGACTAAAGATTGCTTCTTAGGATAATTTGTCTTTCTTAGGAGTCGAAGCAATCTTTACTCCACATTCGTTTCATATAGGCACACACTAGAAAAAAATCAAGAACTTCATTGTCACATTTGTTCCATCACTAGTTTCCCACTAATAAGTGCCTTCACATTAAGTTAATTGCTTTAGGTTAAATTAATTGCTTAATTGTTTTATTGGCTTAATATGCATGCTTAATTATGATTATATGTTAATTTGCTTGCATATATGCTTTTCATGTAAAGTCCACTATGAAAATACTTGCCTAGTTGCCTAAAGAGTTGGTCTTGCTCAAAACCAAACCCCAAAACAAACATCTTTCTGGAAAAACTTTACCAAAAACCCGTTTCTGGCAACCTGAGACCTCAGGCATGGGCGGCCCCCATAAATCAAAGGGGCGGCCCCCTTAAAATTAAGGGACCGGCCACCAATTAAGGGGGCCGGCCATCTATAGGTCAAGGTTTGCTGTTTGCTTTCTGCTTTTTAGCCCATTTCACCCTATTTTGATTCCTCATTTCCCTGAATTCACAAACACATTTTGTCCATCAAATCCAACACATATTATCTTTCCATAAACACATAATCATCACACTATAAATACCCCTCAGCACCATAAATCATCATTCACTCCACCATGTCCTCTCCCAACTACCCAAGATTTAAGCCTTCAAGGGTTGCTAAGATCTTCGTCAAACCAATTTGGAGAAGAAAGTTTGATTCTTGTCAACATACAAATGATGTTGTTGCAAATCAACCAACATCCAAATCCCATTCTCATACAAGCAACTCATCCCAAAACAACAACCCCAACATCATTGTTAACACTCCACATGTTACCCACTCCACAAATACAACATCCAAAATGCCATCAACTCATGAAGAATCTCTTTCGTCCACAACTCCATCAAACTTCTATGACTACCCAAACAACACCACTTTCTTGGCTCAACAAGACAACCTCACCATCACCCTTACTAACAAAAATCCACAATCATCTCACTCATTCCTACCTAATGATCCCTTTGAGGAACATACTCAATTTCAAGACAACAACCATCACTCTCAACAAAACATGAATCCCATGCCAAATCACAACTCAACAACTCCATCATCACCATCCACCGAACATAAAAGGTTTGTTGAAGAGCTCAAAGAAGCTCATGAGCTTAGTGCTCTTCTTGTCCTACATCTTGCTCAACGCAATTTGGATGCTCCTCCATCTAGCTCACCAACATCACCCCATAACCAAGATCAAATAAAGANATCACCATCCACCGAACATAAAAGGTTTGTTGAAGAGCTCAAAGAAGCTCATGAGCTTAGTGCTCTTCTTGTCCTACATCTTGCTCAACGCAATTTGGATGCTCCTCCATCTAGCTCACCAACATCACCCCATAACCAAGATCAAATAAAGAAACATGTCAACAATTGTCCTTGTTGCATCTTTCTCCAACAACAAACCATTGCATTGAATGAACACTTCACATGGATTGGGTATCTTCTTACTAGGTCCTCTCCATCACCATCACAAACTCAAACAAATCCTTCCGCTCCAAACTCACCACCACCAAACACTCCATACCCATCACCATCAAATCACTAAACCACACCTACATGCTTCCCAATAAAATCACCAAAAACCTTTTGTAACCCAAGCAAGTCCAAGAGACCTCAAGTTGGCAACTTAGCATTTTCTAGTGTAGTTTACTAGAAAAGCATAAATGTACCAAAGATTATGTTTTTAACATAATCTATTTTAATAATTCTATTAATGAATGATTATTATGTTTTATTTCCGTGTGTTTATATTTAGTTCTCTTGTTCTATATGCATTGTGTGCTCTAAATATTTTTGCAAGCATACCATATCTCGATTTCTCTTATGACCTCAAAACGAGGGGAAGTATACGTCAAGGGGGAGCTCCAAGCTAATCGGGAAAACCTTTTTGATGCTAACAAAAAGGGGGAGAAATGATATAAACTCACTAAATACTTGTATATATCTTAATTTTTGTTTTAATGAGTTTAGATTTTGTAATCATCAAAAAGGGGGAGATTGTTGATATAAATAATGCATAAAAACGTTATTTATATTTTTCGATATCTCTATGTTTTGACGATCACAAAATGTAAAAATATTAAACGTAAAATTAATACGTAAACAAGTATTTAGTTACGAATATCATTTTTATCCAACAATATCACTTAAGGTATGAATAAACAAATGTCTAATACATTTTATGATCAAAGGATTTTTTTTTAAACATTACAAAGTTTATTAAATCATATAAACATATTATATATTTTTGAAAAACATTTTTGGTAATAAAGGAAAAGGTTTAATTCATAATAAATATATGAATTCAAATTTTTAACCAAAATCAGTTAGTTTTTCACCAAATAAACTTTCCCCAGAAAAGACAAAACTTTCAGGCCGTTACAGGAGGGCGGCTCCCTTAATTATAAGGGGCGGCCCCCTTAATTTTAAGGGGGCCAGCCACCATTTAAGGGGGTCGGCACGCTCCTGTGGCCAGAAAGTTTTGTCTATAAATACAGGCTCAATCCTGCATTTTTTCGTCACCTTTTGAACGAATATTTTCAGTCCAAATCCTTTCTAAACTTCCTTCTAAATCCTTTGATCATAAGATTATAAGTCTTTGTTTCAAGTGATTCAATTCCTCATCATCCAAAGTGCAAGAGAAGAATACTCCTTCAACAACAAGTTAAAGAAGTATTGTAGATATTATTAGTAGTTGTGTATATTGTGTATAAAAGTGTTGTGTGATTATAATTAGGAGATCTAGTAGTGTTAGTTGTGAAGAGAAGTAGTGAAGATAGAGTAGTGTTGTGAAGTAGGAGTAGTGAAGTTGTGAAGTAGTTGTGGTGTGCATAAGTTGTGTAGAAGTTGTGATAAGTCGTGAAGAGTTGTGAGATTGGTTCTAACTAGTATTAGGACTCGACATTTTTCTTGGTGTCGTTAAACGGTGTAAGCAAAGGTGTGTAAGGTTTCTCCGCCATAAGGGAGCTTGTTGACATAGTGAAGAAAACTCTCGAGTTAGGTGCTCGGGGAGTGGAGTAGGACGAAGAGGAGATTCGTAGCCGAACCACTATAAATCCTTTGTCTCGTGGTGCTATCTTTCTATCTCTATCTTTTTATTTACTTACTTACGTACTTGTCATTATATACTTTCGTAGACATAGTCGTTTATTATTGTGAAAGTAACTTGAGTTCACATAAAGCTAGAATCGAAGTTTTCATAACCAAAGTTTTTATAAATTAAAAAGACGTAAAACTATTCAACCCCACATAGTCTTGGCTTAGCAACGCCACATTTTTCATGTATTTGATCAAGATAATTAACTTGCCACCACTACAAATACCCTTTATTCCAACAAAACCGTGTTTATCATATCCCTACACCTAACGTTACAACCCTTGAAAAGCCCTCTTTGATAGTTTATCTTAGGTGCTTACGCCTAGTGGAGGAGGTTTTTTATCCTTTCCCAAGCCTATGGTAATCTATTTGCTATGACAGGTAGTGAGTGATATTTCTTTCATTTCCATTTAGTTATATAGGTTTATAACACTCGAGAGATGAGATTATCCAAACACTATTTGTGAGGTGCTAGTGTATGATTTTCGTGCTTGTTATGACTAGGGTGGAATAACTATTTGTTGTAATTACTTTTATTTAGTGTTAAATGACACCTAGCTCATATTTTGATTGGAATAAAAGTGCATTTGCTTGAGGAAAAGCAAATCTCAAGTGTAAGGGTATTTGATGAGGCGAAAAGTGTTACGCTTTTGATGAGTGTGTAAATACTCATCATTTTTCTATCATCTGAACTGCCAAAACATCCAAAAACACCAAATAATGCATCAAAATAGTGAAAATATTCCAAAAGTGTGTTTTATGTGTTCTAGATGCAAAATGTTTGAAAACAAATGAAAAACAAACAAAGTTTGCACAATTGGCAGTTTCAGTCCCTCAACTTTCACAAATTGTCAAAACTAGTCCCTGAATATTTCAAAATATGCAAAATATCATAAAAGGTCCTTGGGGATTCATAAGTTGTCAAAACAAACCCTTTGAATATCAAAAATCACAAATTTACAACTTTGGTCCCCCAAGTTTGAAAAATGTCAAAAATAGTCCTTGGTGAATTTAAAAAGTGAAAATAATCAAAAATAAACCTTGTACTATTCATCAATGACAAAATTGGTCCTTGTGGTAAAAATTTGGAAAATTACAGGTTTGGTCCCTGAAGTTTCACAAATTGGCAGAAATGGTCCCTGGACTTTCAAAAATGGAAATTATCAACATTAGTCCTTGTACTATTCATCATATGGCAAGAATGGACCTTGTGAATACTTTGGAAAAATCACAAAACCCAACCCTCAACTTTCAGAAAATTACACAAAAGGTCCTTGTGATTTATTATAAACCAAACCGGATCCTTAAACCCAAAAATCCAAATCCCTTAACCCATTAACACCCCTAGCCCACTAACCCTTTTCTTTTTCTTTTCTTTTCTCTGGCCCAACCCCATAAGCCCAAACCAAACCCCCCCGTTTAAATATTATAACCTCCCACCCCTACCCCCTCTCCTTCCCCCGTTCACACCATCACTACCACCCCTGCAACTTGCACTGCAAACCATCACCTCACACCCACCACCTCCATCACATCCCACCGCCCAAACCCACTACAATAAATGCCACCACCCCCTCTTGCAATATAAAACAGAAAATGGTTATAAAACCATTTTGGCGCCAAAATCTCAATCAAGGGCTAGGATCAATCTCAGAGCATCCAATGGTCATGAATTCACTCAGAGACATCCAAGGAACCCTAATCTCATGCTATAAATAGAAGAGGAGCAAGAAGGAAGGAGCATAGTCTTAATTAGTTCTAAGTAGTGTCGAATTTATGTAATTTCAGTTTTTAGTTGTTTAAATTGCTTTCAAAAGCTTGTACTCTGTTTCTATAGTGTAATTGGATCTTTTATTAATCAAAAATCTCAAGGTTTCAGTTTCAATTCAGTGTTTGCAATTTCAATTTCAAATTCTGTTTTTGCTCTAATAATGCCTTAAGCTTAATGTTACTGTGTCATAAGCTCACTTAGGACTTATATAATCATAAGAAAACATAAAAAGTTAAAAAATTCAGAAAACAAAAACACACAGGGTACCTATGCATTTGACTGTGGAAGCTTTGGAAGTTGCCTACAATGGAGGGGCAAGATGGACTTTTACCTAGCTTATCTCTGATAAGCTAGGAGCTTGTTGAGCATAAAGAAGCTCTAGTAAAGCTAGAGTAAAGGTTTCTACTTTTCAATTTCTAAAAATTCAAGTTTTAGTGTAACTTTGCATTTTACTGTATTAGTACTTATTTTAGCTTAATCTTTGTGTTTTAGTGCTTATTCAGTGTTCATTAGTGATATTATAGCTTAAAATCTTGGTATTGTTCAGTGATTTTCATAATTAGTCATATTCTCATTTTTGCTATTAAAACTGAATCTTTGATCATCCTGAGTAATTGTGGTTCAATCCTGTGTTTTTGTGCTTGATTTGGATTGCTTAATCATATTAAGGTGTTAGAACTCAGTTTCATAATCTAAATCACTCACTTGCTTTGAAATTCAAACATTGGTTTAGTAAAACAGTGAAATTTGGATTTTCATGTTCTTGGTGTTCTAGGTTTGATTTTTATGCTTAAAGTTGTTTATCTTAGTTTGACTGATGTGTGAAATCAGTCTATAGTTAAAAGAGTGTTGATTTGTTTTGAAAATTACATTTTGAAAATCTTGCAGTGTGTTTGGATTTGCTGTCATATTTGTGTTCTTGTGATCTTGTGTTGTTATTTGTAGTGTATGCATGTTCCTTTAGTGTTACTCAGTTCATATAAGTCATTTAACTTAAGGTTATTTCATCAAAAAGTCAAAATCACTTTTGAATCCAATTTCTTGAATCTGTGTCAAGTGATATGTGCTAAATCCTTGATTTTGTGCTACAAAGTTGTTATGTTTGCTTGATTTAGTCTTATTATAGCTTATTACATCTTATTCAGTGCTTAAATCAAGATCAAACTTCATAAAAGTCAAATTTCTAAGTTTTCATAAAAAGTCAAAATTGCATGCCTGTAGTTTTTGAATAAAAAGTAGAATTTTGTCTAGGCTTTGTTATTTAAGCTCTTGATTAGTGCTTTTGGATTTTGAAACTTTGGTTGCTTATCTTTCTGTGTGATTTTTTTTGATTTTTCATTTGCTTATTTAACTGCTTATTTAGTTCTTTCTTTTGAGCACTTTTTCAAAAAGCTGCCCTGCACCACAGTTAAACACCAAGGTTCATAAGCTCTTGTAGAGCTTATTAGTGGGACCCATTGTGTGTTTCTTGGCTTTTTGGAAAGCCAAGCAAGCCATCTTGCTTATTCAGTGCTTATTTCCCATTTTGCAACTTATTTGGTAGGGCTGCATAAGCCATCTTTATTTGTCTTTTCTGTTTATTGTTTCAAGTACTCAGTCAAAACACCAATTTTCATAAGCTTGTCATAAGCTCATTAGTGGACCTTAGGGTTTGCTTATTGGCTTATTTTGAAGCTTACCAGGTGAACTTGAAGCCTCAAGTTTCATTTTGGACCATAGAGCTTATTTGTGGGCCCCATAAGGTCTGCAGAGTGCCTCTTTGGACTGTGTGGTACACAGTTTTGCTTATATAGCTTATTTGTGCTTTTTGGCTTATCCAGTGTGCTTTTCTTGTCTCTTTGGCTCATTTCATGTTTATATAAGTTGTTTGTAGCTATTTCAATCATTTGTGATCACTGTGTAGCTTATTCCTAGCTTTTGCATTGCTAGTTTGACCAAAGTCAAACTGATAAGCATATAAGCTTGCATACAGCTTATTTTTTAGCTTCATAAAAAGTGTTTTCATAAAAAGTGTTCATTTTCAGTGTATAAATAAGTTCCAAACAGAAAATTCCAAAAATAATCACTTTTTAATAAAAGTGATAGCTTCTATTTAACAGTTTTAATTTTCATTTTCTTTTTAAATTTAGCTTAATTATATCCTGTTTTTATAATTTTCTAAATTAGTCTGTCACCTTAAGTATTTTTAGTAATTTTCTTAGAATTTTATTTTTCTGTTAAGTATTTATTAGATTTAATATTAGTTTATTTAGTAATTAATTAAAATTGTTAAATTAAATAATTCTGTATAAACTTGTTAAACAGTAGCATCTTTTTATATTTTTCCTAGGTTCTAAATAATATTTAGTATTTTTAGTAATTTTTCTGGAATTGTTACTGTT
This sequence comes from Artemisia annua, assembly GCA_014162995.1. NCBI lineage: Eukaryota > Viridiplantae > Streptophyta > Magnoliopsida > Asterales > Asteraceae > Artemisia > Artemisia annua. The sequence goes on from LBNU01025280.1 coordinate 99,970, forward strand.
CATCTTATAATTTTTAGATTTAATTTTAATTAAAACAGTTTAATTAGAAAAACCAAAAAGAAATTAGCATAGTTGTTTATATTTAATATAATTTTCATTTTTATAATTTTTCTAGCTTTGTCACATTAATTAGAATCTGTAAAAATTAATTTTATAATTTTCATTTTTCATTTTCTCATTTTTCTCTTTTAAATAGTTTAATTAGGTTTTAAATATTAATTAAGTTTTTAATTTATAAAAAAATCCAAAAAAAGGCAAAAATATTTCTTTTTAATTTTTATAAACATTTTAAGTCATTTTAGGTTTTTAGAAAATAATTTTGTAATTTTCTAAGTTGAATTTGTAATAGAAATCTTTTAGAATTAGTTTAAATAGATTTTAATTAAATTAAAATAGTTTATATTAAATAATTAATATTAAATTAATATAATATTAATAAAATATTTTCTTTTTAGATTTTAATTTTCTTTAAATTATAAAGTTTCAAAATTTTCATTTTACACCCTTTAAGTTTGGAACTTGTCATTTTTAGCCCTGTAGTTTAGAAGTTGTCACTTTTAGTCCCTGTACTTTACTTAATTGCATTTTGTGTCATATCTGTTATTGTACATTTTCGTTTTAAATTCCAAGCAATCATTAGTGTAAAATCAATCCAAATCTTTATCTGGTTACCATTCATAATCACTCATTCCAGAACGTTTTCCAAACACAATTTCAGCCTCGTTGGGACTTTAACGACCCGGGGAAACACTATACTCTCCAGGATTTCATTGCATCTTGTCTCAAGCTTTCAGGACTTATTTGTTACGGATAGCCATTCACAAGTGGCTAGCTTGTGTGGCAATACCTGTTGGTTCTGAGACGAGTCAGCTTTTAGGGGGTCATTTAAGCCCTAATCCATAATTATTTGATCAAATATTGCCTTAAATCGTTCCTTTTGTCATTTTAGATACTTTGGAGAGGAAATCTGGAAAAGGAAGCATTTTGGACGTTTTTGGAGCATAAAAGTGAAGAAAACGACAAAGTCTCAAAACCATGCTGGAAATTGTACCTGACGGCGTCACTCTTTATGAGGTGACGGCGTCACGCTTTGGCAAAGAGGTGGATGATTTTTACACTAGACGCCCCAGAAAGATTTTTGAGGATTCACAAGTGACGGCGTCACGTGTAAATGGGAGTAGGCCGTCACGTTATAGCTCGAAGGGTGACGGCCCAGAAGGATTTAAAGAGGGACGGCGTCAAGAGTAGATCTGAGCAATCCGAGAGAGTTTTGGCGGCGAGGTGACGGCGTCACACTCTAAAACGTGACACCGTCAAATTTTAAAATCTATATATATTCTTCTAATTTTCATTCATTAAGTGTGCAACTTTTGGGAGAACTTTAGGGATAAACCCTAGTTCGTAAAACACTGTATTTTCAGGGGTTTTTCACCCTTGAGACCTTGATGTTCAATTAAAGATAAGTCTCCTTTCAAATCAATCAATATGTCTATGTGTTGTTTGATTATATCTTATGCTTGTCTTTACTTTAACATGCTAGGCTAGGTTTTTCTTGTGTTTGCTTAGATCTAATGAAACCTAGCTATTGATTACATGTTGTTGGTTTGTTTGTGATTGTTGTGGGTGGGTGAAGTCGATGTTAGGCTTAAGAAAACTGGCTAACCTCCTATACGGTAACTTGCTTGAACGTCTTAAGAAACATGAATCGGATGTGTACTACGATTATATGGTTGTATTTAATGCATAAGCTAATTCTAGTGATCCCATGTTAGGAGCTTTTAGTCGGCTCGACATAGGAGTGAAGTAGGAGCTTATAGAGTTAGGGAAGATCGTACGCGGCCCTACGAATGGTTTAAAGGAATACAACCCGTCATCCACATAATTACAACAAACCAATTAACCAGTAAAAGATAGCTAGGGAGTAAGGAAATCTAAGTAAACACATTTTTCTCTCATATAAGTTTCACAACCATTTACTTTTTCTAGTTATTTTATTTTATTTGCATAAGTAGTTATTTGGGTTAGTTGACTAGCAACTAATTCCGCCCACTCTTCCAAATACCCGAGATTTTACTTGCTTTTATAAAATATAAAAATCCAAAAAGAATCATCCATCAACCTTTAGACCTAAATTAGAGTAATTTTCAATCCTAACGACACTATTCCCCGAGAGAACGATCAATCCCCCGGTACTTGCCACTTCACTATACTACATCGGTCAGGTACACTGCCTGGTGAGGGTTGTAAGCTTCTCAAGATCCCTTGAGAGGTAAACCTAATTGCGAAGGTTGCAAAACCCACGCATCACAAGTATACATGAGTATTCATATCTTGTTGACATGATATTGATGCGCTAGTTGATGTATAATTCTTCAACGTCTTTGAAGGACACCCAAAGCTCGTTCGAAATCCTTCTATCCACCATCTTGTCACATTTTAAATAATCAATGTTTATTGTCTCGTATCAATGTAAATGATTTGACAAAAGTTGCCAGCTATGAGTAAATCATGTGAGCTAGGTAATACCATTTTTCATACGTAACTCCATTTGCTTCAAACGGAGCCACATGAGCGATATCATCAAGAAGGTTCTCAAATAACGGAGAATTATCAAAAACGTTAATATCATTATTCACACCTATTACCCAAAAAAATGCGTGCCAAATTCACAAATCGTACGACGCAACGACTTCAAGCATTATAGCTGTGTATTTTTTTATCACCTCTTCCAAATTGCCCGTGCCATGATTTCCGATAGGTTTTCCATTCTCAATGCATATAATCAATGCTCCCAAGCATTCCCGAAAACCAATGACGACTCTTATGTGTTGCACAAAAATTTTCAATGTCGTTAAAGTAGGGTTTCCTTAAAAACTCAGGCATGTACAAACCACTAATGCACTTAGTAAAATGATCTAGACAATCGCGTGCATAATGTTCACCCATTTATATATATATTCATCAAAAGCATCAGGTGTTATGTCGTATGTCAATTGGCGTATGGCGGAAGTGCATTTTATGATAACACTAAAACTCATTTGACCTGTACAATCGAGTCGGACTTCAAAGAATTTAAAATGTTCGAAAAGAGGATCGTAAGTACAAGTTTCAATACCTTTGACTATTTCTAAAAGCAATTTCCGGCTCGTATTATATCGATGTATAAAATACGCCTCTGGATTTTTCGGATTATCACCAAAATAGTCGGCCAACTCAGCAACATCACATTTACGGTATATTGGATTACACAGACGGGAAGTTTCAGCTTGTTGTTGTTGCAACGATTGGTAATACTGAAACACTTATGTAAAAAAAATGTCATCTTCATCGGAGTTGTAACCAACATTTTCATTCGGATGCATAGTTTACAAGTAGGTGTTTTTTAGAAGAGAGAAGTAAGAAATTTGTGTAAAAATGTTTAAATGCGAGTATGATATAAATAAGGTGGGATTATTTACGTAAGTTACGTATTGAAAGGTTGAGGAGGCTATCCTGTCTGGAATTTGAATTAAGAAGGGTGGAGGAGTTGAATTCGGTGTCTTAATCAACTTATATTAAAGGTATTGAATTAATAGAAACCTCTAATTCAATTCATGTTGTATCCTAAACCCATTATGGGATTTTTTTTTTTTTTTTTAATTAAATGTCATCTTAAGTGCTTATAGAATGGGTTATGATGATTCCATGGGTTAATTATGATAGTTTGTGAAATTATAAGTTTTTGAGATAATCATAGAATCAAAGAGAATGAAAATTCTTGTTATGGGAAATTATGGGTAAGCAAGTGATGGTGTTTTATATCAAAGTATGAGTTTCGTTGCATAAAAGAATGAATTTTTGTTAGTTTGAAGTAACTAGCCAAACACCCTTCTTATTAATAGTAGACCCAAACACTAGCCTTATATATGTTGAATTCATGTATATGTCATGGTTATAGGTGCAAGGAGTTAGTCGGGAACCTTGGAAATGGTTCTAGTGCCATCAGGTGAGTAACGAAATAGAGGTGAAGCGTAAGTACCAGGAGTTTAACACCCGTATCTCATATTTATGATATTCATGTTATACTGTTTCATAGTTTATGTTGAATGCTTATATTGACTCGTGTAGTCATGATTTTATAGTTCATGATGACCCATTTGGTCATATTTTATTTATAGTTGATATGTGCTCGTTATGCAATCATAGTCCTTCGTGGAATAATTGTGCTTTATGTACTCATAATCCTGTGTGGAATAATCGTGCTTATGCATCCATGCTTCTGTGTTGAATAGTCATGCTTATGCACCCATGATCCCGTGTGGAATAATTGTGCTTATGCAACTATAGTCCTGTCTAGAATAAATGTGCTCGTTAAGCACCTTTGATAATATGTAGAATAAATGTGCTTGTTATGGACCCATAGTCAAGCAATGAATTGTGTTTAAACGAAGCATCGCATGATACATGTTTTATAGCTTGTTATCATAGTTGCGGTATGCTCATTATACCTTATGCTTTCAGTTATTGTACTTTCGTTTACTCACTTATCATGTTTAATTTAAGTATTATCTTACGTTGCTTCATATCATGTTTTATAGGTGAGACTAGCGGTGATCATAAGGTTAAAGGAAAAAGGGCTTATGGGATAGCTATTCGGTGGTGTTCAGGTTGGTAATGAACGCACTTATCCTCCTCTTGATACAACTAGTTACACCCTAAGTATCTTTTGAAGTTGTGTAAAGGATTTTCCACAAATGTATACTTAAAGTGTCAAACTTGTAATAGAAGTGCAAAAGTGAAGTGTTTGGAACAAGCATGAAAATACCCACTTTGGTTGTTTGGGGAAGGGTATACATATGTATGAAACAATAATGTATCACTTTGGTTATGCTTAATATGATGTAGATCCAGATTATGTTCAATTTCATGTTTCGGAAATGGGTCAAAGTGCAGTTCTGGAAATTGTTGGGTTGAGTCTCAGAAAATCTATACGACGTATAGGCTCATATCAATATGGCATATGGAAATGTACAACGTATAGGTATTGGCCTATACGGCGTGTAGACCATCTGGTGTAAAAAATAATTAAGTAGAATTTCATTTTTGCTTTTTCGTTATATATTTACTTAAATCAGTGATTTCTTTCATAGCAATAGAGTAAATGTTTTGGTACCCTGTTGTTCCCCTTTACACAATTAGCTTAACTAGAAAGTTAATCTAATCATATTTCATGCATTAGTGATGTAAAGAAATACTTTCTTAAGAGATAAACGTAAAGTAAAAGACACAAAGGTTTTTCAACGTTTAATTCTATTTGCAATTAACAAAGAATTATACCCAAGTGTTTGCGGAACAACACTTGGATCGAATGACAAGTATGGTAATCTCCTTTCTAAACTTAAGTTAAGCTTAAGTACAACTATGCTTAACCAACTGCGCTAATTTCAGTGACTTAGTTATGTTTTAAGGAGTAAAATGAGTTTGTGAATGTCTACGCATTAAGTGCACAAACTTGTCAACCTTTTACTCCTACTTATGATCCTATTTATACGCAAGTGATTTACGACTGTTATTGAAGAAGATAAAGATGACCTAAGCTAGTTTGGACAAAGTATTTATGTATTTTGTCTTTGTGACCGTTTACTACTTTAGGTATATGACAATGTTGCTTTCTGAGTAGCAGTGTTGATACTGCTTTGATATTTAGCCATTCGGGGTAAGTTTAACCTTTGCTTGATAAGGACTCTTCCTTATACGTTTCAAACTTATCCCGCCTTGTCCCGCCGTTCCTTCAGTTTTAAGTCTTCAATCTTTGGTCTTAAGTCATTAGTCTTCAGTCTTCATAGTTGTTGAGGAGACTTTGGGCTCAGTAAGTTATTATCATCACTCTGAACCCATCACCTTCTTCTTTGGCTCATGTACCATTCACTAAGTCCTGTCTCACTGAATGAAAAGCCTTTCTTCTTAGGCTTGTCCAAAGCTTCCTGAAGATTACCCACTGAGTGACTGTTCACTCAGTAACTTGAATATTGTTTAAGCTTATGTGACACTTAGATTATATTTTATTCAAATATTAGATTAAGACTTACTTGGGTACTGAATGAACCCAACACACCGTTGTCACGCACGATCAAAATTACCTTGTTTTATACAAATATCATGATAGTATTAAATTATACTCTCTCATTTCAAAATTATAGTCCATATTTTTATTTTAAATACCCAAAAATAATTGTTTACTCTTCATTTTATTTAAAAAAAAAAAAAAAAAAAAAAAAAAAAAAAGTTTTATATTTGATTGATGATTATCCTACTTTTATTAAATTATGCATTTTTTATCTCATAAAATAATTTTAAAACTGAGGGAGCAGTTGATTTACCTCACAACTTTTATATTTCATCCAAGTAAGCATAACTTTTCTGAAAAATGTATAATCTAACTACTAAACAACTTAAGAATGTTTTCTTAAGTGAAAACACATCTCACAATTGTATTCGGACTTCGGACTAAACCATTTAATCTTAAACACTACTCACATTTGATCTTATCATATTATTATCATCTCATAAAATTTGAAAAAACATAAAATACACATAGTACCACACACACAAAGTATGTGTATGAGTAACACAAAAAGACAAAAAAAAACAAGAAGCTTTATACAACCACCTTCCCTTCCATAATCTCCACTTCACTGTCACCACCACCAGGCGCCGTCCTCTGTCCTATTAAACCAACACCATAATAATAAAACCATTCCTTCAGTTCATTCTTCTTCTTCTTCACATTCTCAAAATTGCACATTATATTTCACCATAATTCTTCAAGAAAAATGGTGGGTATTTCTTATCTTTAACTCAATTTCATGAAAAGCTAATAAACTCTGAATTTTGAAGCTAATTAGTATCATGTTTTGAAATTTGCAGGGTGAAGAAAAAATGGTACCCAAGTGGCTGAGTTCACTTTTGAGTGAGAAATTTTATGAAAATTGTGTTGTGCATCATGATGTGTTTAAAAATGAGAAGAATATCTTTTGTGTTGATTGTTGTGTTGGTTTTTGTACTCATTGTGTTGGCCCTCATGGGACTCATCGTTTACTACAGGTATTACATAAATTTAATCTTTGTCTTTGTAAAATGATAATTTTTGCTAATTATGGTTTTGTTTTGTAGATAAGGAGGTATGTGTATCATGATGTTATAAGGGTTAAGGATGCTGAAAAGTTGATGGACTGTGCTAATATTCAAGTGAGTTAAAAGTTTATTTATTTTGTAAAGTTGTTATAAATTTAANTAGAGTAACTTCACCAATGGTGCATATGTTGTGTTTCTAAATCCAAGGCCACAAACAAGGTGTAAACCCTTGAAGAATTGTTGCATTTGGTGTCAAAGAGGTGTTCAAGAATCAAATTTATATTGCTCTATTTTCTGCAAGGTTATTTCTCTCTCTCTTTATGTCTAATTTTTCTTTTTGAAAAAGTTGTTTTATTGGGGCAAAAATCAGTGGGTATTTGTTGATTTCATATAAAATTGTTTTAGTACTAAAATTGAAAGAGATTTTGATCAATTCTTTTAGTACTAAAACTAGTTATAATGCCCGCGCACGCGCGGTTTTTTTTTTTTTTTTTAATTTTTTGAAATAATTATTTAAAAATTTTAATCATATTGTTAATTGCATCTTATCTATATTTTTTGTATTTATATTCTAGTTGTGTTGTGGATAAATATAAAATGTTACCTAATAAGAAAATAATCTTTTTTTTTTAAATATCTTATCTATATTTTTTGTATTTATCTTCTACTTGTGTTATGGATAAATATAAAATGTTACTTAATAAGAAAACAATCTTTTTTTTTTAAATAAAATTATTACTAAATAAGGTATGGTTCCAATTTTTTTGAAATGAAAAATTCCCAATAGGGGTTTTGTTTTATTATATAAAAGATTGAAAAATTAATGTTAACCCAGATTATATTTTGAAGTTTTTGAAATGGGTTTGGATAATATTCTTGTCAAGTAAATTATTTTATGAGATTCTTAATTTATTGGATATGTTTGTGTGTTTAAACTTTAAAACCTTTTTGTTTCTATATTTTTAACAAAAGTTTTATGGTATAAACTTGAGTTTTGGTTCTATTATCCTTGACTGTTCACGCTCACACGTTCATGTACAAGTGTACAGTTTTATTTTGTTTATACAGTAATCAGACCTTAAATTCCTTGCATTTTTGTACCAATTGTCAAAATTTTATGGGAACCCATTTGCCAATTTTACCCAATCTTAATTGGGTATTCATTATTTTCTCACCAATTTTGATATCTTTACGAAAATTATAACATTTTGTACCAAATATAGCGAATTCTGGTTGGTTATTTTTATCATGTTTGTTCTCATTTTAATTACAACCAAGTTTCGTGAAGTTATAGTCTTTTCTTAATGGGTTGGTCTTGTATTTTTTTTAAACAGATTAATCACATTATAAGTGAAGGACTATTGTCCAAATGCGTGTATGACTACGAGGAGGAGCTCGCTATGCCCGAACAGGATGGTTTAATGACACCCGACTCGGTTCTTGAAGTCCCAATAAGGACCTCATCAAGTTCAAGTGCTAGTTACGGTTTTATCGACTGCAGGACACTTGCTTGTACTGCCACCACTGAGATTGTGAGGAAAAAAAGAACTTCGAGACCAAAACCCAAAACCCGTGAGGTGACGGCGTGTGTTTCAGTTATATCGCCGCCACCAGAATTTGCGGGCAATCGGCGGAAGAGTGTCCCCTGCCGATCGCCCTTTTATTGATGTTTTGCAATGATGATGAAAATTACTTTAGCTATAATCTAACGGACGGGATTGATTGCTGACAGTCGAATTAGTGCTCTAGTGTAGGATGGACTCGTAGGTAGATGCAGAGAAACATAGTTGTTTCAATGTTTTCTAGTAAGGGTCCCTGTACAATAATAGAATTACCATATTAGTTACTTTAAGTCTTGTAAAGTTTAGACTCACCCCTATTCCCTTTTCTAGTTTCTTTTCATGTTGGCCATGTTCTAATTACGAATGTAAGGGAGTATTGGGAGAGTGTAAATTTCGTAAACGCGATATCAAAAAACCGAATTGTTACCAGTTATATCAAGTACCACTTTTAAATTCCTTTTAGCTTTGATTGAATGCCACAACTAATTTTGCCAAATGTGCTAACATCGATGGTACTCGACTTCAAACCCGCGTATTATGGTAGGGTTCCGATCTATGGCGTGCTCTCATTTTATGACCGTATTCATGATTTTAAATTTTGGTTGTTCAGTATTCCATTTTATCCTCGTAACATAGCACATCCTCTTACTATTTACTGCAATTCGTCCCAAATTTAATACATATATGCCAAAAGCTTACAATTTATATTAAGATTACAACTTTGAAAAAGTAACAATCATCGAGAAAACCACATTATCCAAACTGAAACAATACACATAATTGTTAAGGACAATCACTAGGTACAAAAGTATGAAAAATATGTGAGAAACCAACCATAACTCTAGCAACACAACTATGGCAAACTCGCCAAAACCACCAAACAAAAAAATTTATGCTACACAATCAGATCGGGTGGTGGCGAGTCAGGAGGGACAAGATGTAGGAATTGACAGACAAACGACCACGGTTCTAAGACTACCATATTTTGAAACCGCAAACAACCCCTATGAACGTCCTCAACAATCGTGGTAGAAAATTCAAAACCCGATCACCTGAACTGTGACCAAATAAATCACGACTTCTACACAAACATGAGCAACAACATTCGTGAGCTTGTATGTTGGACATGTTAAGCTCAAAATATGCATTAATAAAGTGAAACTATTCAAAGTAGTCACTGAAACTAAAAAGAAAGTTTCGACCATTTTGTTCCGCGTTATGAACATTCATTAAAAGAAAAAAGTTTGGACAATTTATGGCAAGCTAGAGTTGGAGGGGTAACATTTGTTTTTATATCGATATAATGGGTGTAAACCGCTAAACTGTTTCTTTAGGTACCCCACATGTTCCCTTTTCGACTGGAAGATATCTAAAATATCTCTTTCATCTCAGATGAAAATAGTTTCACTCACTTTCCCTAGTCTTTTGCTTAAGTTGCATTTACATACTTTTATTTAAAGGGCGTAAAAGGATAATTTGTCGAACTTAGAGCACCCGCAGTAGATCAAATTGGCAAAAGTTTTTCCTTATTTTCTAAAAAGCTTTTTAGAATTATTTTTTGCATTGCATCAATAGCTTTTTGAAAAAGTTTATACAAAGACTTACAAACTTCAAGTCTTTCTCAAAAGCTTTAGTTAATAAATATAGTGTGCATTAAATGCTTCAAGCCATTTAATGGCTAAAACTTAGACTAGAGCTTTATCAAGTCTTTGTAGAAAAGTTTTTTAAAAAACTTTTTTGGTTGCAATGCATAAAAACTTTTTTAAAGAATTTTTAGAATGGTGAAAAGCTTTGAACCACTTAACCTATTTTGGATGCTCTAAAAGAGCGTGAGGCCATGTAACTTTTAACTCGTGAGCTTAAACTTTAGATCATCACACGTAATCAGACTCTGTAGTTTAATTTACTAAGTAAGGTTATGAACGAGATTACACAAACTCAATTGAATAATCTGAGCTTAAAGATTCCATCTTGCCTCGAGGACAATTTAAGAGTCGAGTGAGTCACAAATATGATTTAAAAGTAATTGCATTTACATACTTTTATTTGAAAGGATAATTGTAGAACTTAAAGAGCACGAGGCCTTGTAAATTGTAACTCGTGAGCTTAAACTTTACATCATCAACTAAATTATCTGAGCTTAAAGATTTGATCTCAACCCGAGGAGAATATGAGAACCGAGTGAGACACAAATATGATTTAGAAGTATGTTTGATAATTTAAGATTGATTTAAACTTATAGGTAAGGATCCAGTGAGAAGAAAACTTAAAATGAGAATGATGAGAAATGATTATAACTACACATTTGAGATGCATCGACTTGATTTAAATGCATCTCCATTTATTTAGATGCATCTCAATTAGTTTCGAAAATGATTTTGAAGTGAAAACAATGCAAAGTAGTACTAACAACAAATTTGACAGAGGACGAAAAATATAAATGATTCGTCTAACTTGAGATGAAATGCATCTAATATATGTATATGCATCAAATTTTTTGCTAAAAAATATATTATGTGCATCTGAAAGATTAGGGATACATCTAATTGAAGTCAATGCATATCAAATGTGTGGTTATAGTTATTTCTCATCCTTACCACTTTAAATTTTCTTCTCATTTGATCTTAAGTCTTAAACTTATATCATCTTTAATAGTACAATAATGAAAATCATTCGTTTCAAAGATTAGTTGCAAGATGTATATTTGAAAAGACACTATTGAACAAATATCACTTCGTTCAAATAAAAGTTGTACCCATACAGAAGAGTTTGATGTCAAAGTAAAAACTTGATCGGTAAATAGAAGTTGAAATTAAAGCCAATTTTAGGTGCTGTTTGTTTATTAAGAGGTTCTGAATCTGAATCTGATTCGCACGTCTGAATTTGAATGTAAATGTCTGAATCTGAATCAAATGATGTTGTTTGTTTGTTTGTTTTTTCTTTTTTTCTTTTTTTTTTTGCGAAACCTCTGAATGATCTTTTTTTTTTTATTTTTTTTATTTATTTATTTTTATTTTTTTCAGTTTAAACATAAAGCAATTTCACTTATAATAAAACTAAAGTCTCTAAACGTCAAAATTAATGTTTCTAAACTTTAAGAACTTGTCTCCCAAACTATTTGCAATTTACGGAATAAAAAACAAAATGTAGTTATAAGAAAGTAAAAGACAAAAAGTATTTAAATAAGAATAAAAA
>LBNU01025286.1:0-11723 GCA_014162995.1 Artemisia annua
TAAAAATCCCAGATTTAAGGTGGTATTTATAGGGAAAAATTCTGGCAAAATCTGACACAGGAGCGTGGCCGGTCCCCTTAATTGTGGCCGGCCCCCTTAAAATTAAGGGGGCCGCCCAGCTGTAACGGCCAGATTTTTTTGTCTTTAGTGGGGAAAGTTTATTTGGTGAAAAACTAACTGATTTTGGTTAAAAATTTGAATTCATATATTTAGTATGATTAAAACATTTTTCTATATTACCAAAATTATTTTTCAAAAATATATAATATGTTTATATTATTAAATAAACTTTGTAGTAATTAATTAAATACCCCTTTGATCATGAGATGTATTAAGCACTTGTTTATTCATACCTTAAGTGATTAAGTTGGATATATTGATATAAACTAGCTTAATACTTGTTTACGTAGTAATCTTACGTTTAATGATTTTACATTTTGTGATCATCAAAACGTAGAGATATCGAAAAATATAAATAACGTTTTTACGCATTATTTATGTCAACACCTTCTAATGGCACAGTAATTTTGGTTTTGTATTTTATGTAATTAATGGTATATTGGAAGGTTTGTTATTAATTTGGAAGTGGGCATCTATTTCTAAAATTTTATGATAGAATGTTGAACTAGCCTAAAGTGATTGGCATTCGATCTAACCTGGTGAAAAAAATGCTCAACATGGTGAAGCTGCGATAATTGCAGCAAACCCAAGAAGGAATATGGAAGACCCATTTGGTGATTTCCCGTAAAAAAGTAGAAATCGGTACAAATGGAAACGTGGATGCCATATCCATGAGAAACCATGATGACACATACCTGACGGCAATACTATTTGGCTCATAAACCAGGAGAGGAGTTATTGGGTCAACGTAGGTGACCAAAAAACTCAATATGATGTCAATCGTGAAAGGTCAACTATCAAGTCAACAATGTACAATGTTTGAGGGATTGTGAAGTTGATTCGAGAAAACCAAATTCGAGCGGATAAGCGCATGCCGAATATGCTACAGTACCACTATTAAGGTTTTCCAGTACCTGACCATATTATTAGGCTAATCAAATATAACTTCCTTTCACTTTATTATTGAGATCAAAGTAATTATGCAGGGAGTACACTGCTTGGGAAAGAAGATAAGTAAGCTAACCTGCAAAGCCCTAACAATGATAATGGATAAACCAATATAGTGGGGGGGACTCAGATCTTTAAGTGATAAGTTTCATATTTATTTTGTACAATGATACAATGACATAACTAAACAAAACGTGTGTTGGGTTCATTTTGAAAAATTGAATTTTTTTAACAAAATTTACAGTACAGAGCAAGTATCCATGGGGTTACCGTGAACCCTGAAACCTTTTTGGAAAACTTTTTAGATATCCGAAATTTCGGACAACAGTTTTATATGTCCGAATATTTGAATATCTATAATTATTGAAAAACATTTTTAAAAGTTTGAAAATTGACATTTCATAAAACCCAACTTTTTAATAAAGACTAATCAAATGCTCAACATGGCGATTGGCATTCGATCTAACCTGGTGAAAAAATGCTCAACATGGCGAAGCCACGATAATCGCAGCAAAATGGAAGACCCATTTGGCGATTTCCAGTAAAAAAGTAGAAAATCGGTACAAATGAAAACGTGGATGCCATATCCATGAGAAACCATGATGACACGTACCTGATGGCAATACTTTTTGGCTCATAAACCAGGAGATGAGTTATTGGGTCAACGTAGGCGACAAAAAAGCTAAATATAATGTCAATCGTGAAAAGGTCAACTATCAAGTCAACAATGTGCAATTGTTTGAGGGATTGTGAAGTTGATTCAAGAAAACCAAATTCGAACGGGTAAAGCCCATGCCGAATATGCTACCAGTACCACTATTAACGTTTTCCACTACCTGACATTATTATTAGATAAAAAGAAACAGCCCCTTATTACAAACAACCCACATTTATCTAAACAGACACTAGATCCAAATAGGATATAAAAAGAAACAGCCCCTTAATCTTTATACAAGGAGTACACTGCTTGGGAAAGAAGATAAGTAAGCTAACAGGCAAAGCCCTTACAATGATAATAGATAAACTAACATAGAGGAGAGCACGTTTCACATTTTTTTACGATAATACAATGACAAAACTAAAGAAGACATGTGACACAAAGTTTGGGACTGGGTTCATTTTGAAAAAATTAAATTTTTAACAAAATTTTACATTACGGGGCAAAAACCCATAGGGTTACAGTGAGCACTGAAACCTTTTTGGATATCCAAAACTTCGGATAACAGTTTTATATATCCAAACATTCAAATATCTATAATTTTTTGGAAAACTTCAATATGAGTTTTAAAAGTGACATTTCATAAAACCCCACTTTTTAATAAAGTCTTAAGAAATTTTCGGATATCCTACGGATATTTTTTGTTCACTCACAACCTAAATCAAAAAATCCTAGAAAGTGAGTTGAACATTTTGTCGAAAAATGATAAGATTACATGACATGTATATAAAGATGAGATGTGTAAACATATATAAAATAAAAAAAAAAAAAAAAAAATACTAACTTTACGAATTTATTATAGCATTAACTAAATAACCATATGTTACGAATATCTAATACACGTGGCTCTTACTTTTTGAACTTTGGTGATTATTTGTATCAAAACTAATATGTATATTTTTTTATTAGTTTTATGAATATTAATATGTGGCGGTTCGGTTTTTTCGGTTTGGGTTTTCATATAAAACCAAAAACTGAACCAAAACTTTCGGTTTTTTAAAAACCAAAACCGCACCAACGGTTTTTGAATTGGTTCATTTTTCCGGGGGCGGTCTTTTCGGTTTTTGGGTTTTCGGTTTTGTTGCTCTCCCCTAGCTATTACCAATATTTGGGGTTTGTTGGAGAGATGGTGAGCGTTGAATGTAGCTTAACAATGCCTTCGTATAATTTGTTGAAGGAACCGACGCGTTGATTATAGCATTCAATAAGTTGTTAACTTTGAGTTTTAACCTAACTCTTCGATTTCATCTTCACATCCACCTTGAGTTCCAAGATATCCGGACATACTAAAAATCGCCATATCGTACAAATGCCGTGTGCAANAAAAAAAAGAAGCTATTGTTTAGTCAAAGATGAAAATGCACTTAACCAACAATAATAACAATAAGTATAATTTTAATAAAACTAAATGACCAACAATAATAACAATAAGTATAATTTTAATTAAACTAAATGATTATTTCAGCCTAACACAAAAGATGTTTAATCACTATGATGAATATGTAGGTTAACTAAAATTAAGAGTAAAATATACCGTCCGTCCCTAAACTCGTCAAAAAGCATCATCATGGGACATACCTTGGTATTTTCGTCATCGTGAGTCCACTTTTCAAGTTTTTTATATCAATTGAGTCCCTTGACCCGTTATCCCTCAGTCACATGATTCTAGGTGTAGGAAGAATCATTTTTTTACTGTAGCGTACTATTGAAAACCGTTGTACAGTGTTTCCATTTTCCTATATTTCTCTCTACCATTATTTTCAACATCACTTGTTATCTCTAAACTTTCCCCAAAACCTTCATTCTCCAAAACCTTAAACCTATAAAAATGGTCCGTTGCTGGTGTGGTAAGCAAGCAATACTTCGTACATTGTGGACTGTGGCCAACCCAGGACGTCGATTCTATTGTTGTCCTGATCAAGTAAGTGCGTGTTAAGATTTTTGTTTCATTTTCTCGTTATTAGCAAAGTACATAGTAACAATGGTGGTTGTTTAATGACTTTCCATTTTCATGATTAGGGGTCTTCTTGTCGGTTCATAGGATGGTTTGATCGCGAAATGTGTGCTCGCTCAAGAATGATCATACCAGGCCTTTTGAGGGGGAGAAATGAGCTTGAGGCAAGATTACAAGCTACTCAAGGCGATGTGTGGGAGTGGAAGATCTACCTGGTGCTCAGTTGGATATTGTTCTTGATTGTTTATGCACTTGGTTAACTCTTTAGCTTTTATGTATGATGGTGGTGGTATTGTGAAGTGTTTTGTGGAAATGTAAGTACTTATTAGGTCACACCGTCTTAGTGTAACAACTTTGATTAAACAATGTAGTATGTACTAACTTTAGATTTTTTGTAATGGAATGTTTCATGTTTTCCTATATTGAAAATGGTAGTAATTGAGTCTCCTATTTGGTTATGAATTTGGTTCTTATAACAGTTGAGTTTACCTTATGTTATGCAGCTGGTTATGAATTTGGTTAGGTTTGACTTTTAATTATCAACATTGTTATGGATTGTATTAGTATTGACTTTGTTTAGCGTTGACTTTATGCACATGGTTATTAAAGAAGAAAAAACTTATTCTACATCACCTCAGTGAAAGTTTCCATTTGAAGGTGATGCAATCATACACAATGCAAGAAGACACAGTCCACACAAGATGCAAATACACAAGCATAACATGGTATAATAGATAATGCAAATTGATATAATTTCAACTGCATAAAATTTCATACTTTTCAACATAATAATTAGAGTTAGACACACAAATTTATTTTTAGAGTACATAACTTGTCCATAGCAAACATAATAGATGAAACATTGTCTACTTCAAAAGCATAACATAATGGACCTATGGTGAGGCCATCATTCTTTCCAATGTAGTCTGTTGCCTAATCCTTCTTGGTGCAGTATGCTTGGATGAATCAAAAATTACTTGCACACCACTTGAATGAACCTGAGATTGAGACTTGGATTGATCATCAGTAGCTTGAACTTGACTTTCAGATTGAACACAACTTCCTTGAACTGGAACATCTTGACTTTTTCAAAACGGCCCACGCCTCGTCTTGAGAAAATGATATATTTTTACACTCTTCACAATATGTTTGCCTAACAAGGCTCATAATATCAACCTCATTTTCCCCACTAGGACCAAACGTTGTAAACGTTTGTAAATAGAGTTCAACTTTTGGAAATTATGGTTCAACTTATGCCACTTACTCGTCAATATGTCCTTGTTACGTTTTTGGAAATTAGTTTTGTTGCACTCGTGGAGAACCTTGTACCCAAAAAAATAGTTGGTTTGGTCGGCTCTGACTTTGTTATCCTCGGAAATGGCAACATAACAAACGGCTAATAATGTTTCCTCCGAGAATAACCAACGAAAGGAAACTGGTAAAGATTCGGTTTCAGTTTCGGTTTCTGTTGTGGTTTCGGGTCTTTGTTCATTTTGGGGGTCGTTTTCCTTTTCTTTGTCTTTTGTTCTTGGGTTTCGGTTGGTGGTTGTGGTTGTGAGGTTTGTGGTGGTGATTGATCGAATTGTGGTGGTGCATTTTGTTGTAGACTTTGGAATTGTTGGTTAAGTATTTGATGTTGTTGAAAGTGATATAATTGTTCAGGTGTGTAAGTCGGCATAGAGTATTGGCTACCGAACGCGGGAAATTGAAAATGCGATGATATCGAGTTTGCGGATGAAGGTTTCGAAGGGTTGGCTAAGATGACTAGTTATGTTGCGACATCCCGATGAGGTTGTTGAATAACGGATCGTTGGGATATTTAGACACTCTTTGGCTAGTTTGTGTATGAAAATATAAAAGTGGGAATGGAAGTAAAGTGTTTGTATGTAAAAAATGTGTGTAAAGTGGGTTTATATAAAATTGGTAGTTTTTTTTTTTTTTTTTTTTTTTNTTTTTTTTTTTTTTTTTTTTTTTTTTTTTTTTTTTTTTTTTTTTTTTTTTTTTTTTTTTTTTTTTTTTAATGTAGCCGTTTTCTACTGTTTGGTTTGAATTTTCAATTCTCTTTTTTTTCTTTTTCTCAAACCAACGCATGTTGTGCATCAACGCAAGCCCACGCCGTTGTAATTAGGTTTGGTCGGTTGTGGTAACTCCAATAACGTGAGAGTCACGTCGGTATAAAGTCGAGTCCCTCATTACATTACCCAGGGCTCTTATTTGATTACTTTTTGTTGTCTAAGTGAGTGTACGTTAATCACCTCTCAGTCTTGGCATATTTAGAGGATTACACATTCAGGTGAGTTCACTTAAACTAAATAAAATGTAACACATAATTTTTGAACTAAAGTGCATAAGGGATTCGAGTCCATTGAAGTACTTTTTGAAATGATTCATAAAGTTAGATTAAAAAGTTTATATGTTTGAAGGATGAAAAGTAAAAAAATTAGAAACAAAGAGTAAAGTTTTGGTAATTGGCAGGTTCTAAGATCGGGATCCTACCTAGGTTCTTTCGTCTTTGCAATATCGTAATCCTAAGATCGTGATATCCTAACTATTAATTATTGGTTGATTGGTGTGAGTTTTCTTCACTATGTCAACAAGCTCCCTTATGGGTATAGGAATCTTTACATCCTACTATAGTGTCATTTTCTTATATATCATATATCATGAAAATGTAGGTCAAAGTTATGATTATAAAGTGTTTAATACAATTAACATCTTATTTTTCACAATTTACAAAAATTAATACATAAGTTTGTAATTTTTAGCTTGTAGTTTGAGAAAAGTAACATCATATCCAGAGGCGGAGCCAATGGGGTGAAAGGAGGGTGCTGGGTCACCCCCAACTGATCCACTAGTACCTTAAATGCTAGCCCATATTATATTCTAACTTTAGTTTGCCCTGTTAATAGTCCATCAAGTTATTGGTCATTCCACCCTAATTTTATATTTGAGTATTGTTTTATTCAAGTGGTTTTCCTTTCGTCCTCAATGTTTCTATAACGTGACAATCAGTTTGTAATATATGTAGTGCTAATACATGGAAGCATATAATGAAACCTTGAGGAAACTTTAAGCACTATGTTTACACTATATAGCTTGTATTCCAGCCTTCACGATTGTTAATACCCAAAATTGTTTTTTTTTTTTGGTACCAAGGTGAAAATATATTTAACTCAATACCAATGTACATGATACACATCCAAATCAGTGCTAAGGACAAATCCAAAGCAATTGATCTTGGAGCTAAAACAAAACAAATAGACAACATACCACCAAGAAAACTCATACATACATCACTACAGAGACAGCATGAGTGTTCAATCCTCCATATTCACTACTACATTCAACATTAAGCCAAAAGCAATCTTCCTCAAATGGGGCATTCACTTTTCCATTTTGCTTCCCATTTTTTCTGGTACCACTGAACCATATATCGAGCCCATAGCTTTAATTCTTCAACAGTGGGAATTCTCTTATTATCCACATACATATCAACCTTATCCTCCTGCTTCTGCCAAAGAGTGAGTACATCAGAAACACTCATTTCTTTATCTTTATTCAAAACCTCCTTGTCTTTAACCATTTTAACTTCCTCAACAGTAGGTTTACTATTCATTTTTACCATTTTGTCCTCAATTATCTTATCCTTCATCATATTCATCTCTTGTTTTTCATTATTACCCAATGACTCTAGAGGAGCAAACCTGTTTGAGTCTTTCTGTTTAGTCTTCTCTACAGGATTTTTGTTTTGTTGCATAACAGGAAATTCTTCTTCCAACTTCTTATTTTTATTCTTCTCAGTATCATTATTCATTTTTGCTCTGTACACTTGCCTATTACCATAACCTTGTGCTGGTGCATTCCTTCTATATTGTTGCCAATTTCTGCTCTTGTTTTGTCTTTCCTCAAAATCTTTTTTAGCTTTGGCCTCTTGATCTCTTTTCTCTTTTTCTTCTGCATTAATTTGAGCTTTTTTCTCTTCCTCAGACCTTGGCCTATTCCTGCACTTCTCATATGAATGTCCAAAAACATTGCAGTGAGAACATGCTTCAGGCTTCCAATCATACATCACATTAACCATTTTTGATCCTTTTACTTTCTTTTCTTTATCAGTGTACTCTATCTTAATCTCATTCTTCATTACTTTTGATGCTTCAAATTCCACCAACACCCTAGCATAATCAGTTCTGCCAATACCATGTTGACACATTCTTGCTGTCACTTCATCCATCATCAGTGGTTTGCCAAGACAACTAGTTAGAGCACTAATTCCTTCCTTGCTCCATGCTTCCATAGGAATGCTCATCAGTTTAACCCATAGTGGCAATTTGCTAGGCTCAACTTTTTCCATACCAATCTCAGGGTCCCATTTCATCACTAATAATGGTTTGTTGTTCACCATCCAAGGTCCTTTGTCTAACACATACTGCATTCCATCAACATCATTGAATTTGAACAAATTAATGCCATTATTATTCACAAATACATCCTTCAATCCATATCTGCCCCACATCCTTCTTAAGTGGTATTTTAGCTCATTGAAGCTCATGTTTTGACCCACAAAATAACCACACAGCGTAGTTTGCCACTTAGCACATCCTTTTTCTACAATTTCCTCATCAAACAGCACTGTTTCAATTCCTTCCTCATTAACAGTTGGTGCAATATAGATCAAGTGATTATCTATCTTGATTCCATCCTTTTTAACCATATTGGCATAAGAATTGACCTTATTAGGACTGGTATCCTCATCTCTTTCATCACTTACAGTTACAGCTTTGGGTTCCATGTTCTCAACAACACTACAATCTTTCTCTTCACTATTCACACTTATGTTCTTAGTAGCATCATTCTCATCTTCCTTTTCATCCCTATTCCTTTCATTAACCTCTCCATCTTTCACCTTTACATTCAACTCAGTTGGACTAGTTCCCCCTGAGACAGTACTAACATTACCAGCATTCTTCTGAATAGCACTCAAGTCACCATCATTCACAGCATCCCCTCCAGTTTCTCCATTATCTTCACCTTCCCCAACATCTCTATTCATAATCCCAGGACTAACATCAGCTTCATTACCACCTATAGCATCATCATCTTTCCTAATGCTTTTATCCTTCACACCTTTTTTCCCCGTAACTACTATCTCCTCATCTCTCCTAGACGGCTTAATATTCCTTTTAGACCCTCTTGTATTCGATGGCATTTTTATACATGCAGTATAGTTTTGAAGAAATTAAATCAGTAATAGCGCCTAATTACACTTAATTGAAACAAAAACTAAGCATAATATGAAGAGATCTATCAAAGATAGCCAGAAATTCAACTTTCAATTTTGGCGCCAAAAACACCAAAAAGGGGTTTTTGAATTACTGGATGAAAATTCAATCAAATAGCATCGGAGTGTGCGGAATGAAAAGATGAATCGATTGATCGGATTAGTTTTCGAAATTATGTACAAAAATGCATTGTAATGAAGTTTTTTGTTAGTTTTTTAATGGTGGAATTTGGTGGGAATTCAGTTGGAGGAGAGAGAATTCTACAATAATTTTGTTAATACCCAAAATTGTTGTTCATTAGTTTCGAAACTTTATTGTTGTTTTATGGTTAAAAAGTATGAGCAGGACATGCTACGTACTAAACTAGTAATATGGTATCGAAACTTTAGAACCATGGTCAAGAGAACAACTATCCAACCATTTTAAAGCAAACTTCGATGTTGTTAATGACATAAAAACACATCCTAGCGGATAAAATGTTATAAGAAATCGATTTTTAAAGAGCTCTAATACTAGTTTGAGATGTAAGTTTCTTACATATAGACGTTCAATAGTTTTCGTCATTCATTCATATTCCGTATTAGAGACTTATGTATCATGTGTGTTGTTAGATTATTAATGCAATTGTTTCGATCATACTTTTAATTTCGGCCCCTTTTAACTTATAATCCTGGCTACGCACCTGATCATATCAATTGAGATTTTAAGATTTTATGGTTAAGATCGAGATGTTATTAAGATCATATCTCGCAAAGATCCTACATAAGACCGTGATCGATTTTGCTTTGTATTATCATAAATTCGTAAGATCTTAAAATCAGGATTGAGATCAGGAGCTTAACAACTGATTGATATAGTAGTAAGTAATTTTACTTAAAAACATCAAAACACATGACCAATTCATAAAAACCCAAAAATTTATCAAAATTTTACACTAGCTAGAAAGAATTTTTGTGTGTTCAAAAAAAAAATAATAAATAATAAAAATAAAAAATTATGCAGTTTACACGAACCTGTGGAGCCCTCGGGTCCGCCCTTGCCTCATACATATAAATTGGGAGACAAATTAGGTACAACGAGGGTTTAAGCCCGCGCGTTGCCGCGGGATGTTTGCATATGTAAGTTAGGCTGAAAAAGAGGTTCGAGTGTATCGTATTGCGTTAGGATGCTAACGGTTTTCTAAAACCATACATTTTTTTACTTCTTTCAGCTTAACTTACCTACAACCTCTGCACTTGTATGGTATTAAGTTACACATGATTCACTTATGATGCTGGGACTAATATAAACCATAAAGTATCCTAACCATATATATTATGTCACTACTTTAAGAGTATGGATCTAGTGAGAAGAATTTATGAAATGAGAAGAGTGAGAAATAATTATAGCCACATATTTCAAATAAGGAAAGAGGAATAATAGGAGATGCATCTATTTTTCATGGGTGCATCTAATATTTGTGGTTGTAATTTCTTCTCATTCTTCTCATCTTAACTATATTTCTCATTTGATCCTAACTCACTACTTTAATATAATGTTGAATTGCTAACTATCTACACAAAACAATTAGATATCAGAACAATGCCATCAAAAGTCCAACTGCTATATTATAAATTCAAATCTTATCACTTAAACTGTTTTCTTCTATTACAACAAACTAACCTAGTCATTTTCACCAAAATTGTTAAACATTTTAATTCTTTCATTAAGTTTTGGTCCATAAGAGTAGCAACGAAAATAAGGTGTCCATATTTTATAGAAGTATCTATGTCTTGGACAACCTCCAGTTCAGCAAAAGTGTTGGACATATGTTTGAGGGAAGTATCTAATAAGTAAATGATTTCAATTGATTCATTATAGACCGTCTTAGCTTACCAGTCCTGCACCAAAATATACGTATTCTACGATCAGACGATGTGACTGCAAATTGCTTGCCATCCTTGCTTACCTAAAGACAGGTACAAAAAAACAGTTAATATTCTTGGTAGGAGATGATGCAAATATAGCATATCTTATTAGAGGAGGTTTTTGTGCACTGCCATACATTCCAAGTATGACTACGCATGGTTATCTTGAACCTAATATAATTTTTTTTAATATATACTTGACCTGGGTGCACTCAGACCGAATCAACCTGACTAATTTTAGTTTAAATAGGGTCGGGTTCGGTAATGTTATTTTTATGCTCCCGATACCATCACATTTTTAAATACGGATGTGCAGGCCACGATTTAACTAAAACCCTTGTTGTTCAAATGACATACTAAACAGTGAAAATTTTAAAAACTGTAGGTTATGCACACC
The DNA here is from genome assembly GCA_014162995.1 of Artemisia annua. Taxonomy (NCBI): domain Eukaryota; kingdom Viridiplantae; phylum Streptophyta; class Magnoliopsida; order Asterales; family Asteraceae; genus Artemisia; species Artemisia annua. Next base: position 11,324 of record LBNU01025286.1, read on the forward strand.
TCTATCTGAGAGAATACTCCAATGAGAGTTTTAACTGTTGATACACCAACTAATTGGAATGCATCCTCCTATCATGACACCACAAAATAAGGGTAAGGCTTAAGAAGGAACTAATTTCTGTGAATATGATGAAAGTATAAAACTCCAATTAGTTGCAGTTATACATGGGTCAAACTTATTAGATAATGAAGCCTAAGAACAACATGAACCACTAATTCGAAGCCAAACTAAAACTGCTTCAACACATATCACAAACTTCTAAACTATTGTCACTATCTGAGTCTCACAGAAACCACGACAACTTTAACAACAGACATGACTGTGTGTACGGCATCAATCTTGAATAATGAAAATACCTGGTTTATTTAACAGTTGATGTTACCACTTTTTGCAACACCGT
>LBNU01025286.1:12057-44494 GCA_014162995.1 Artemisia annua
ATGTTTGAGATAGCTTTCGAACCTGTGGTGGTGCGGCCTCATTTTGTTTTTGCTACTTGTTACATGGTTGCGATGAAAAGCGAATCCATGTCATCCTACAACACAAAACCAAAAGAAAATTCAATTTAGTCATAACCACTTACCCTCGTATGTGTGTTAAAGAGCATGGAACAAAATACATTGCAAGAATAATGGTGAGACACACATACAAAAGAGAGAATCTTTGTAGCAACCTCAAGATTCTCTTCATAAAAAAAATATTATAAATGCAGGAAATCATCATCATCGCCTTAATAAGACAACCAAATAAATAAATGAATTCTTTTTACTAACTATACTACTACAACTTATACATGGCTTACGATGACATATTAGCCGATCATGTGACTGAACCGAGCGAAGCTGAACAAAAGATATGTGTTGACACACATCTACCACATTATATAATTTTTAATTTATCATACTGAAATAAGCCACCAAAAGTGAGCTTATGAAACATAAGGCCAAAATCAAATAAGCTGTAAGCCGACTATATAAGCCAAAACAAACACCGCGTTATTCTGCTAAAAAATAGCCCACAAAAGGAGTTGTTACCAAATACACACTTATAACCGGAGCTCATAAATAGCTTATGAATAATCTTTATACTATGTTTCAATAGCTAATTATAATTGGCTTCCAGTTAATGTCATAACACAAAAGCATAAACACTATGAATAATTTTAAATACACATAGTCGGCTAACATCCAACTACATCACATATCTGGGTAACATCCAAGTATATACATATTAACAATCATCAGGTAAAGTCATAAGAATGCACAAAACGACACCAAAACTGATCAAACCCTAGTGTAAAATCCAAATAATCAGACATCTCAAACATGTAATTAAACACATAAAAAGGTAATTACACATGAATGTAGATCTCAAACATGTAATTCATCTCAAACCTATTAATCGCAATTATCTGATTCAACACACAGAAAATGGAGATCTCCTAACATGAATGAATAATCTGGAAAAATCTTGTAACATATAATAAATAAATGAGTGGCTATGAAAGAAAAAGTACTCCCACTAACAACATTTGGGCGAAAATAAGCCACAAATTGCCTTTCCTCTCACAAAGAAGACCCAAACCCGGGAGAATGGTTAAGCACTGTAGAAACAACTGTAGCTATACTCACATAATTTACTATAGATGCCCCGACTCCGATTTGATTTCGGGTTTTTTTTCGCCCCGGTGGATCTCCGGTAAACCAGAGAATGTGTGAGGGGGATAAACATTTTGCGGGTATCGGTACTAAAGAGTGGGTCGGATATGGACAACCGGGCAAAAAAAGAATAAACAGTAAAGTCACGGGTTTTAGTATATTGTATAATTTATAGTTAAGGGATTTCAATGAAAGTTAATATGTAATTCAGGGACCATATCACGACAAATCTTAACATGTTTTGCTAGGGATTGGAATTTGGAACACACAAGCAGACAGAAACTGAGAGCGTTTTCGATCATACGGCCACGTCACCGGTGAGTAGCACTTTCTTTGATAGTTATTTTTTCAACAAAAACAAAAATAAAATTTGTCTTTGTACAACAACAACAGTACCCTTTTTAGAAGAGTTCACGCGGTGCTATTACACAGGATCACTGCTTGACGAGAGTAACAAAATATCATGATCTTCTATCTATTATACATATATATAAAAAAATATGTGGCTCGTGTCTTATTAATTCATGCACCACTGATACATATTGTATTTTGTATATTTATTTAGGGGCATTTTTGTACCAAAATCCACGAAACAGCCCCGAAACATACCCGATCTTGTCTGAGCGGGGTACGAGAAGTTGAAATGTAGACATATCCTACTTTTACCTTAAGATAAACCCGAAAGGAGAGATAATGCCTAGAGGAATAAATTTGTTTGTAGCTTATGAAATACTTATATCTAGTGTCTTGTGTTTGTTAGAAAAAAGAAGTAGCGTCTTGTGCATCTGAAATTTTGAATCATAATATCATATTTGTGTTAGCAGCTAATGTTATAAAATAGCAACGTACAATAGGTTGATCATTTTCACATGATTATATGAGTGACCATTTTTTCTAGTTTATGTGAAATTTTTCGAAAGAGTCGGCTTTATTACCAAAATATCAAACCATATTTGTTTATCTTATATACATGCTATGTGTTTTTTTGCCACTAAATTAGTAAGATAGCTCACTTTCTAAAAGTATAAATATCGGTTGAGAGATTATTGAGCATGGTTATAAAAATGGACTGTCAAATAATGTAGAGAAGTTGCTATTCATATTAGCCATTTCTTTTATGATTTATGGGGTAAATAATCAACCTTGTATAGTTAGGAGTTGCACGCCTTTTTTAACAAAGGGCGTTTATCCTAGTGACATCTATGGGATGGTTATGTTTCAAATTAAAAAGTCAAGTCTAGTCAAGGACAATATGAGGATGTTTTAGTTCTTTGTATATAATACGGCACACATCTGGTTTTAATTTGCACACTTCTATGTACAGTGAATAAAGCCGAATATACTTAATGCATATAATTAGGGTGTCTCAGTCAAAAATTTGAGTGTGAAAATCATTTCCCATATAATATATGTGGATGTGGATGTGTGTGAGGCTGAGTTAAGAAAAAATTGTTAGGAGTAATACCCTATCAAATTATCTAATTTCATATCAAACCATTACTTAAAAAGTGCAAAGCTAAACATGGTTAGGTAAAATTACATAAAATTGTATATTATATTATTAAGATACTCGATTTTACTCATGGTTTGGGTATTACAGATTGAAACAATGGGAGAGAAGAAGAAAAGTGCAACCCACACAATTTACACTACGAACTCTCTGGATCGTCACGAGTCTTTTTTCCACTTCTGGACTTCACTTGTTCCTGACGGCGTCACTTAATAGAGTGTGACGGCGTCACCTTCAGTAATCTTCAAGGTCTTTTGAGTTTTTGTTGTTTTCCACACTTTTTCACTCCGAAAATGCTTCTTTTGTGATTTTCCCTTCAAAAGTACCTAAAATGAGAAAAGAAACGACTTTGGGTGAAATCCAAACAAAAAACATACGACTTAGGACTCAAAATGACCCCTAAAAACGTAACATTTTTCGTCTCATCACCATCCTATGATAAAATCATCATACACACAAATACTTAACACATAATCAAATAACCATAACAATGGTTTATACCACTATTAACTTACCTCTAACACCTCTAATCATCATATAATCATACATTGATTATATGATCATCAAACCCATAAACTTATTAACTTTAAACCATAATAAATCACCTCATAATTTCTTTAACTTCTTATATAACACATGACACCATTTACCCATCTTCCCCAAGTTAGGGTTCCTAAACCCTAACCCTTAAATCACCATTTAAACTCTATGTCTAATCATCAACATTCTAACTAGTCGCAAGCACTAGTCTACCTTATAACTAAGTGCATCATACAACTTTTAATTCATTTATTAGCCATCTCTAATACCACTTAGCATTCATACTCGCATTCCATTACTATAACTCTATCATACATTCACATAATCGCGATGCAATCACCGGCACCAACCGAGGTGCATGGCCAACTAATCATTTAAGCATTTCAAGTCCTTCGCGGACTTATATCTCATACACATCAATACTATACCCGCACCCTTTACTTATCATACATTAGCTCATCTAGCATAAAACATAATTCATCTCATACTTAACAATTACTTTTCGCATTACTAACACTTACGTTCAACGCTTCTATGAGTGGTTTAAGACTAGGAAACCTAAAGGAAACCTAATTCACTTAAACCGAAGCTCTGATACCAAGTTGTTACACCCCGTGCCCGCTTTGACCTAAAAGTTAAAACTTTACGCGCGGAAACGCTTGACTTTAATGGACATACCGTTACTCATTTGAACATTTACAAAAATCTATAATCATTCAGACCTTGAGACTATTTTTAAATGAAACTAGACTCAATTACCTTTGAAATGTCGGGTGGCGCGACCCGTAACGACTTACGGATGATTTTATACATAATAAACAAAATGACCAAAAACTGGAGCATATGGCTTTATGCTTCTAGGCATACAGCCATATGGTCTACTCAGAAAACATGTGAAAGCCCAGCTATAGCATACGGCTTTACGCTTAAAAGCGCACAGCCATATGGTCTACTCAGAAACATATTCCCATAGCGTACAACCATATGCTCAGGTGCGTGTGGCTTTATGCCCCTGTATCAGAAACTGTCCCAAAATATACTTTATACATTTTTCGGAAAACTCGACTTCCATGACTTTAAAATTAATGACACTTTCCAGAAATCATCATACTAACATAATCTACGTTTCCATATTCACTAGACCCATTTAACTCAAAATGGGTAGAAACACACCTTAATCCAAACACCCCTTTATTCATTACCATACATTTTAACCATTTCTATAACAACCCATTTCACCACCAAAATACTTTAATGACCATGACATAGACTATTACACTCGACCACATGATTACAAACCATTTTAAGACCATCGGGGGTTCAACTTTGACTTGGAGCTCGGTATTCTACAACTAAGCTCCTATGTACATACAAACCTTCTAATCAACACTTCAAATCCTTAAGCCTTATTCCAAACCATAGCACTTCCATAAGAACCTACAAAACATTGATAACTATAACGGTAAGCGATAACGCTTAGTAAGTAAAACGACCATAACATACTATTATACTTCAACAAACATATAAGCATCACATACGTCATAACACTTACTTTACGAGCTTACTACTCCAAGTCGCACCTTAACACATAACATCATATCATCACTTAGCTCACATACAATACATCACATAAGCATATCTAAGGCCATCTATTACTTAGCCCATAACCTCTACAACATACATAACACAAACATGTTAGTAGTCCATATAACATCATGCCATCATCATTTTACTTACCTTAGCTCCAAGCTAAGCACATCAAAGCATCATCATCAAACTCATCATCATCACCATCCTATGATAAAATCATCATACACACAAATACTTAACACATAATCAAATAACCATAACAATGGTTTATATCACTATTAACTTACTTCTAACACCTCTAATCATCATATAATCATACATTGATTATATGATCATCAAAGCCATAAACTTATTAACTTTAAACCATAATAAATCACCTCATAATTTCTTTAACTTCTTATATAACTCAAGACACCATTTACCCATCTTCCCCAAAATCACCATTTAAACTCTAATTAAAATACTTACTTGGATAGAAATCATTACTAGGGCTTCATCCATTTGATTGGGAATACATATACACCATGGTTAACCATCAAAGCTTGGTCTCCTCTTCCCTCCTTTCTCCATTTCACGGCATACACACCTCCACCACAACTTCCTGGAACTTTTTTGAAGATAAGAGAAGTATCCAGAGAATTGTAGGTAGCAAGTTTGCCTATTTGGCACATTTGGTCCCTTAAGTTTCTTTTCTTCTATTTTAGCCACACTTATCTTTATAACACTTTTACCACTTGGCAACTTAAGCCCTTGAAGTCTATTTTCTTCTATTTATGCCACATTATACTTTCCATAACCTTATAACACATTCTTTGACCATAAAGTTGACTATCGGGTTTGCTAGCCAATCACGTTAGGCCTTAGCAAATTCCATCTAGGGTGGGGTCCAAGTACCTGGGAAACGGGTGTAACAGTCGATTCTATTGTTGTCCTGATCAAGTAAGCACGTGCTAAGATTTTTGTTTTGTTTTCTCGTTATTAGCAAAGTACATAGTAATAATGGTGGTTGTTTAATGACTTGCCATTTTCATGATTAGGGGTCTTCTTGTTGGTTCATAGGATGGTTTGATCGGAAAATGTGTGCTCGCTCAATAATGATCATACCAGGCCTTTTGAGGGGGAGTAATGAGCTTGAGGCAAGATTACAAGCTACTCAAGGCGATGTGTGGAAGTGGAAGATCTACCTGGTGCTCAGTTGGATATTGTTCTTGATTGTTTATGCACTTGGTTAACTCTTTAGCTTTTATATATGATGGTGGTGGTATTGTGAAGTGTTTTGCGAAAATGTAAGTACTTGTTAGGTCACACCATCTTAGTGTAACAACTTTGATCAAACAATGATGTAGTATGTACTAACTTTAGATTTTCTGTAATGGAATGTTTCATGTTTTCCTATATTGAAAATGGTAGTAATTGAGTCTCCTATTTGGTTTTGAATTTGGTTCTTATAACAGCTGAGTTTACCTTATGTTATGCAGCTGGTTATGAATTTGGTTAGGTTTGACTTTTAATTATCAACATTGTTATGGATTGTATTAGTATTGACTTTGGTTAGCGTTGACTTTATGCACATGGTTATTAAAGAAGACAAAACTTATTCTACATTACCTCAGTCAAAGTTTCCATTTGAAGGTGATGCAGCCATGCACAATGCAAGAAGACACAGTCCACACAAGATGCAAATACACAAACATAACATGGTTCAATAGATAATGCAAATTGATATAATTTCAAATGCATAAAATTTCATACTTTTCAACATAATAATTAGAGTTATACATACACATTTGTTGTACATAACTTGTCCATAGCAAACATAATAGATGAAACATTGTCTACTTCAAAAGCATAACATAATGGACCTATGGTGAGGCCATCATTCTATCCAATGCAGTCTATTGCCTAATCCTTCTTGGTGCAGTATGCTTGGATGAATCGAAAACTGCTTGCATACCACTTGAATGAACCTGAGATTGAGACTTGGATTGATCATCAGTAGCTTGAACTTGACTTTCAGATTGAACATAACTTCCTTGAACTGGAACATCTTGACTTTTTCAAAATGGCTCACGCCTCGTCTTGAGAAAATGATATACTTTTACTGTTCACGATATGTTTGCCTAACAAGGTTCATAAGATCAACCTCATTTTCCCCGCTACGACCAAACATTGTAATCGTTTGTAAATAGAGTTGAACTTTTTTAAATTATGGTTCAACTTATGCCACTTACTCGTCAATATGTCCTTGTTACATTTTTGGAAATTAGTTTTGTTGCACTCGTGGAGAACCTTATACCAAAAAAATAGTTGGTTTGGTCGGCTCCGACTTTGTTATCCTCGGAAACAGCAACGTAACAAACGTCTAATAATGTTTCCTCCGAGAGTAACCAACGAAAGGAAACTGGTAAAGATTTAGTTTCGGTTTCTGTTGTGGTTTCGGGTCTTTATTCATTCTGGGGCTCGTTTTCCTTTTCTTTTTGTCTTTTGTTCTTAGGTTTCGGTTGGTGGTTGTGGTTGTGAGGTTTGTGGTGGTGGTTGATCGAATAGTGGTGGTGCATTTTGTTGTAGACTTTGGAATTGTTGGTTAAGTATTTGATGTTGTTGAAAGTGATATAATTGTTCAGGTGTGTAAGTCGGCATAGAGAATTGGCTACCGAACGCGGGCAATTAAAAATGCGATGCTATTGAGTTTGCGGATGAAGGTTTCGGAGGGTTTCACTAAGATGACGAGTTATGTTGCGACATCCAGATGAGGTTGTTGAATAACGGGTCGTTGGGATATTTAGACACTCTTTGGCTAGTTTGTATATGAAAATATAAAAGTGTGAATGGAAGTAAAGTGTTTGTGTGTAAAAAATGAGTGTGTAAAGTGGGTTTATATAAAATTGGTAGCTTTTTTTTTTTTTTTAATGTAGTCGTTTTCTACTGTTTGGTTTGAATTTTCAATTCCTTTTTTTCCTCAAACCAACGCATGTTGTGCATCAACACAAGCCCAACGCCGTTGTAATTAGGTTGGGTCGGTTGTGGTAACTCCAATAACGTGGGAGTCGCGTCGGTATAAAGCCGAGTCCCTCATTACATTACTCAGGGCTCTTATTTGATTACTTTTTGTTGTCTAAGTGAGTGTACGTTAATCATCTCTCAGTCTTGGCATATTTAGAGGATTACACATTCAGGTGAGTTCGCTGAAACTAAAGAAAATGTAACACAAATATTTTGAACTAAAGTGCATAAGGGATTCGAGTCCATTGAAGTACTTTTTGAAATGATTCGTAAAGTTAGATTAAAAAGTTTATATGTTGAAGGATAAAAAGTAAAAAATTAGAAACGAAGAGTAAAGTTTTGGTAATTGCAGGTTCTAAGATCAGAATCCTACCTAGGTTTTTTCGTCTTTGGAAGATCGTAATCCTAAGATCGTGATCGTATAATCGGATTGGAATCTTTATATCCTACTATAGTGTCATTTTCTTATATATCATATATCATATATTATGAAAATGTAGGTCAAAATTATGATTATAAAATGTTTAATACAATTAACATCTTATTTTTCATAATTTACAAAAATCAATACATAAGTTTGTAATTTTTTAGCTTGTAGTTTGAGAAAAGTAACATCATATCGAGAGACGGAGCCAATGAGGTGATAGGAGGGTGTTGGGTCACCCCCAACTGATCCACTAGTACCTTAAATGCTAGCCCATATTATATTCTAACTTAGTTTGCCCTGTTAATAGTCCATCAAGTTATTGGTCATTCCACCCTAATTTTATATTTGAGTAGGGATGAGCACGGTACCGGTACCGTACCGATCCCGTACCGAATTAGTGGTACCGATTTTTTCCCGAACAAAAATAATGGTACCGGTACCGTACCGAACGAGATTCGGATACCGGTACCGGTACCGGTATCGGTACCGGTACCGGTACCGGTATCGGTACCGGTACCGGGAAATCGGGATTTTCCCGTTTTTTTTCGGGAATTTCCCGATTTGGTACCGGTCCCGTACCGAATTAGTGGTACCGATTTTTTCTTTGGCCTTATTTAGTAGTCCCGGTACCGTACCGTATATCGGGAATCGGTACCGTTTCGGTACGGTACCGGTACGGTTCCGGTTCGGTTCCGGGATTCGGTTCGAAATGCTCATCCCTATATTTGAGTATTGTTTTATTCAAGTGGTTTTCCTTTCGTCCTCAATGTTTCTATAACGTGACAATCAGTTTGTAATATATGTAGTGCTAATACATGGAAGCATATAATGAAACCTTGAGGAAACTTTAAGCACTATGTTTACACTAGCTTGTATTCCAGCCTTCACGATTGTTAATACCCAAAATTGTTGTTCATTAGTTTCTAAACTTTATTGTTGTTTTATGGTTAAAAAGTATGAGCAGGACATGCTACGTACTAAACTAGTAATATGGTATCGAAACTTTAGAACCATGGTCAAGAGAACAACTATCCAACCATTTTAAAGCAAACTTCGATGTTGTTAATGACAGAAAAACACATCCTAGCGGATAAAATGTTATAAGAAATCGATTTTTAAAGAGCTCGCATACTAGTTTGATATGTAAGTTTCTTACATATAGACGTTCAATAGTTTTCATCATTTCATTCATATTCCGTATTAGAGACTTATGTATCATGTGTGTTGTTAGATTATTATTGCAATTGTTTCGATCATACTTTTAATTTCGGCCCATTTTAACTTATAATCCTGGCTACGCACCTGATCATATCAATCGAGATTTTAAGATTTTATGGTTAAGATCGAGATGCTATTAAGATCATATCTCGCAAAGATCCTACATAAGACCGTGATCGATTTTGCTTTGTATTATCATAAATTCGTAAGATCTTAAAATCAGGATTGAGATCAGGAGCTTAACAACTGATTGTCTGATTGATATAGTAGTAAGTATTTTACTTAAAAACATCAAAACACATGACCAATTCATAAAAACCCAAAAATTTATCAAAATTTTACACTAGCTAGAAAGAATTTTTGTGTTTCCAAAAAAATAAATAAATAAATAAATAAAATTATGCAGTTTACACGAACCTGTGGAGCCCTCGGGTCCGCCCTTGCCTCATACATATAAATTGGGAGACAAATTAGGTACAATTTATAGTTAAGGGATTTCAATGAAAGTTAATATGTAATTCAGGGACCATATCACGACAAATCTTAACATGTTTTGCTAGGGATTGGAATTTGGAACACACAAACAGACAGAAACTGAGAGCGTTTTCGATCATACACCACGTCACGGTGAGTAACACTTTCTTTGATAGTTATTTTTTCAACAAAAACAAAAATAAAATTTTGTCTTGTACAACAACATCAGGGCCGTTTTTAAAGGAGTGGGGGCACTGCTATTACACAAAATCATTACTTGACAAGGGTCACAAATTTTCATGCTCTTCTATCTATTATATATATACGCAATATGTGGCTCGGGTCTGATTAGTTTATGCACCACTGATACATATATATGTTGTATGTGTGTTTAAGGTGCCTTTTGTGGTAATGGCACGGGACTATGGAAATCCACAAGACGGCCCTGAAACATACCTGATCATGCCTAGGTGGGATACGAGAAGTTGAAACTTAGACAGATCTTACTCTTACCTTAATATAAACCCGAAAGGAGGGATACTGCCTAGAGAAATAAATTTATATGGGTGACGATTTTTTCTAGTTTATGTGAAATTTTTCGAAAAAGTTGGCTTTATTACCAAAATATCAAAACCATATTTGTTTATCTTATACATGCTATGTGTTTTTTTGCCACTAAATTAGTAAGATAGCTCACTTTCTTAAAGTATAAATATCGGGTTGAGAGATTATTGAGCATGGTTATAAAAATGGACTATCAAATAATGTAGAGAAGTTGCTATTCATATTAGCCATTTCTCTTATGATTTAGGGGGTAAATAATCAATGGGATAGTTATGTTTCAAAGTGAAAGGTCAAGTCTAGTCAAGGACAATATGAGGATATTGTAGTTCTCTGTATATAATACGCAAGATGATTTGCCTACATCAGGTTTTAATTTGCACACTCTTATGCACAACGAGTTAAAGCAGAATACATACACAATACAACAAGTTTACTGCATAGATTAGAGTATCTCGATAAAAAATTTGAGTGTGAAAATCATTTCACATATAATATATGTGGATGCGTGTGAGTTTGACTTAAGAAGAATTGTTAGGAGTAACACCTATCTAATTATCTGACCATCACATGTAATTCCATATCAAACTATTACTTAAAAATGCAAAGCTAAACATTACTTAGGTAAACTTAAATAAGATTGTATATTATATTATTTAGTTACTCGTTTTTACTCATGGTTTGGGTATTACAGATTCAAACAATGGGAGAGAAGAAGAAAAGTGCAACGCTATTGATAAGGCTAGTTTCTGCGGCAGGGACTGGTTTTTTCTATGTAAAAAAGAAGAATCCGAAGAAGGTACAAACCAAGCTTGAATTCCGAAAGTATGATCCTCGTGTTAGAAAACATGTTCTCTTCATTGAGAACAAGATGAAATGATTCAAAACTTGATTATTGTGGTAGTCTTTCGACCAAACATTTGTTTGTGATCACATATTGTCTTTCTAATAAGATTTTGCTGCTATTAAAAATGTTGAATCGGCTTTATGACTTTTCTTGATGGTGGTTACGAAGTAAAAGGCGAAAGAGTATTACTTTATGTTATGTTTTATTAAGTTGTATTAAGGACAGAGCCTTCATTTTCGACCCATTTATGCAGCTGATATAGGTGATATTTTTGTCTCTATCAGATCATAGATTCATGTAGGTAAATAATATATAAAGCGAGTTTAACAGTTTAACACAGAAACGGTTGAATTGGTAAAAAGTAGCCCATAATGTATTTAAAATGCATAAAACCTGTCATATAAGATGACATTATTTAAATCATCTTATCATCATTGTAATAACACAATGTGTTTTTATTCACATATATCTTGTTAATTATTATAGTAGTCAAGACAAGAAACAGAAATACTCAACATGAGCATTCTATTTTAATCTTTAACCCAATCCCTTAAAAACATTGACATGTTGTCCAACCCGCACATTTTGTCATATGTAGTAGATAGATAATGCATTCATGTATATATAAACGAATAGTGTTCGGACACGACTACAAACCCTTGTCCCATATACTTTTTAGCTTGCATAATGCATCCAAAAGGATTGTCATTACATGCGTGTGACATAAGTCCAAACTCAGCCTTGCAAAGCCAAGAATGTGGGGTCTTGCAAGTGATTTTGGGTATCTTCTTAGCACTTCATGGTCTTCTTAAGTGGACCATCCTTGATACGTGCTATTTCGTTACTTTATTAAGCCTTAACCCTTTCAGGATCATAACAAACACTTTGGCCCGCTTCTAGCACCATGGCAAGCATGAGCCATGATTTTCATAGAGCAAAAACAGAGTTTGACCAAACCAAAGCCGGAGTCAAAGGGCTTCTAGACTCTGGTGTAGTCAAAATCCCAAAAATTTTCGTTCACCCAACTGAAAATCTAGTAAAGTACCCGTCTTTAGGTACATGCAGTTTGAGCCTCCAGGTCCCGGTGATAGATTTTGAAAGTGGCAAACGAGCCAAAATTGTTGGTGAAATAAAGGAAGCATCTGAAAGTTGGGGGATTTTTCAAGTGATTAACCATGGTATTTCGGTTAGTGTTTTGGAAGAGATGATTAAAGGTGTGCAACGCTTCCATGAGCAACGAAAGGAGGTGAAAATGGAGTGGTATTCACGTGAGCATGATCAACGGGTGAAATTTTATTCTAATGGTGATCTCTATGTGTCTAAAGCTGTGAATTGGAGGGACTCGATATCTTGTTATTATGCTGATGGTGTACTTGATCCTAATGCATTGCCACAAGTTTGCAGGTATTCTATCAAGAACTGATTTTTTGTTTGCATGCATGAGGATACAACTCCTTGATATTTGATGTGAGAATTACGACTTGTCTATTTTTTATTGGGTCGATTTGGGTTGTGTTTTCTATTTCAAACAGACCAATAACAAAACTTCTAATAATATTATTAGACTTTTTTAAAAGGTAAACTAACTAAGGGGTTGTTTGATGAAACAAAATGATTTAGTGCCGAATGGTTTGAAGGCTCTGAATCAAAGTGGTTATGAATGAAAACATGTTTGGCAAGCAATTTGAATAAATATATCCGACTACAATAAATTAACGTTATAATTTATGTGATTAATTACTTTTTTCATTTATTAGTTTTTATAAGATATTTTATAAAACAGATTATTTGTTATAACATTTATTATTATTTTTAGATTGGTTAAATAATTAGCTTTGGCTAATAATATCAGTTCATATAGTTAGAAATATGATTGTGCTTATGATTACAGAAATCAACAAATTTTGAATAGCATAAGTCATGAGATAAAAATATATGCTAGAAGCATGCTAAGAAATCAAGATGATAAATATAGATTGATAAGTTATTGCATATAAAAAATATACACGAGTGCAAGTGAGATTGGTATATAGTATGTTAATGTAACAAATAAAATACGAGTATAAAATTATCTAATATGTGGGGCGCTACTAAAGATGAAATAATGTATACTTCGGCTACTAAACGATTTAGGAAGCCATTTATGCTTACGATTCAAAGACCAATGGGATGATTTGATGGAAGAATTTTTTTATCAAACAACCTTGGTGCTGACCGATTAGGATTGAGTGAGGCTCATTAAGTCTCTGTCAAACAACCCCTAACTCACAATACAAATATACCACATATGTCGCAGATGTGACGTGAATCCACAACCACTTGGTTGAAGAGCATCTGATACCACATGACAGTATGACACCACTAGACTACCTGCCCTTTGCTAAACAAAGTTAATGGTGAATGAGTCAAAAAAAAAAAAAAAAGTAAGAATTCGCCTAAAGTCTTTTTTGTACATATGCTAACTTACAATCAGGGAAAATGATAGGTGCATTTAACTTGGACATATGCTGCTTGTTACAGGGAACATAATAAGATGGGTGGCGTACTTAATTTTTATTCCGACAGTTAAAGGAAAATCAATAAACTCTTTTTGTTTGTTGCCTCGTACAGTTTGAGATATCTAAGTCATGTATAAATAACTTGTATGAAAGATCCTTTTTACAGCAAATTTGTGTTTTGCCCGTTACTGAACTTGTGTTACATGTTGGCAACTTTAACTGATACCTTTTATGAAAGACATTTAACATCCTTTTATTTTGTGGTTTATAGGGGAGCAATAGAGAATTACATGGAAAGGATCATTAAACTGAAAGACACACTAGCGGAGCTGCTGTCAGAGGCTCTAGGCCTTGACAAAGACTACCTTACAAACTTGGATTGCATGAAAACACCAACGCTCGTTTGCCATTACTACCCTCCTTGTCCAGAGCCAAACTTGACTCTAGGAGCTGCAAAGCACTCAGATCCGTCTTTTTTGACCATTCTCCTTCAAGATAGTATCGGTGGTCTCCAGGTTCTCCAAAGAAATCAGTGGGTAGATGTCAAACCGATCAAAGGAGCACTGATAGTAAATATTGGCGATCTTATGCAGGTACAGTGAAAATCTAATTTCAACTTAGTAGAATTGGTTACAGATTTTCATAGATGTGGCAAAAATGAGTGGTCATGACTCATGCGGGTTGGGTAACGAGTCTAAAAGGGGTAATCTTTTTGCATGGATCAGAAACACAGGGTGGTTTAGATATAATTTACATGATTAACAAGTTTCTAATGCATCAATAATGATCTAGTTTTCGAGTAAAATGATTTGGAAGGTTCAATAACGCACTTTGACTACTTTTGACCACTTTGATAAGTTTTTATCCCAGTTCTTTTTTTTTTCCATTTTTGTCGTGTTTGACCTGTGGGTCAAAATGACTGGCACCTTTTTTATCCGTTCTCATCTGAACTTTCATTTAAATGTGTGTAGCTCATCACGAATGACAAGTTCAAGAGTGTGGAACATAGGGTACTTGCTGCACCAATAGGGCCTAGAAT
The DNA here is from genome assembly GCA_014162995.1 of Artemisia annua. Taxonomy (NCBI): domain Eukaryota; kingdom Viridiplantae; phylum Streptophyta; class Magnoliopsida; order Asterales; family Asteraceae; genus Artemisia; species Artemisia annua. The sequence continues at coordinate 26,983 of LBNU01025286.1, forward strand.
ATCTGCCGCGTGTTTCTTCTATCCGAGTACTGCAAATAATACTAAGCCGTATGGGCCGATTAAGGAGCTACTATCGGAAGAGTGTGAACCAATATACAGGCAAACCAACTATAAAGAATATATGACTCACTACAAAGCCAAAGGACTAGATGGAGCCTCGTCCCTTACTCTCTTTAAAGCGTAGCAAACCAGTTTGTTAAGCAACTGTTACGAGTGTAGCGTCATTTTAAATAAAAATTGGGTTGGTTAGTAGTGTTGAATAAGACAATTCATTTGAAGATTATCCTAAAAATATTGTTTAGTACTATTAACACATCTATCATCTACAAAACAACATAACAAAGGACAAAACAAGTGTTAGATGTCAACCCGACCTGCCAACTCACCCGACCAACTCATCTTCCCACCATGAACTACTTTACCAAGGTAACTAACATGATGTTCTGACGTTCGAAAAGAAGCGTAAACTAGCAGGCTGCTCTGATTGAGTATTAAATCCAAACAACAACCTTATTGCACAGAGCCCTTATTTTCTTTGCTTCGATCACTCTAAGGGGGATACATGAACTTCACAGCCAAACTTACACAACTATAAACTTCAGGCTCAAATAAAAAACATACAAACCAGAGTATAATTAGCAAGAAAACAATTGCATAAACTAATCTCTTATGTGAGCAGTAACGATTTCATCGCATGTTGGTTGGCTTGACCTTTTGCACAGCTAAAATCCAATGTTGACAATAAAAGTCTCAAACGGTTGACTCTTTTGATCACCAGCCTTGTGGCCATCTCCCCTTCGGGTCAAGCTCGGGCAACCATCGCCTTTTCTTCAGTTTAGCACCAAGAGTTTCACATCCTTTTGACTTTTTATCTGGCCATATCAACTTTAGTAAGAATCCTTTCCTAAATGTTTTAGGGGGTTGACCTTGAGTTTGACTTTGATGCAGCACCTCATCATGAACAGGAAAGATTTCATCGCGTGTTCGGATACTATTAAACCTAAGGTACCTTTGTTCTAAGGACTCCTTTGGTATGTCCCTAGCTAATAAAGGAGATGCACCACCCCAATTATTAGTGCCTAAAGACGGGTGTTGGGGTGTCCTAAAATCCAACAACTCTCTTTGCCTCATTTTTCAAAGATTCACTAGTCGGTTTTTCAATCTATCACTATAAGAAGGATAATTTTAAAACTGGACACACACATACGAACAGATTCCTGATTAAAAAATTACAACAGTAGAACAGGAAATTGACAAGAAATGACGGGGACTTCAAGGGGTTTAAACAATGAATTTGTGTTTAGTATAACAACAATTGATACGACAAAGGAGTATATTATAATGCTTCTTTTGTTTAATCCGTATATCAGATCAAACAGCATAAGACCAAATGATTTGCATAAGATGCTGAACAAGGTAAAATGAGGAATCGAAGGAAACTAAATAAAAGGTTAAAAGATTCACATGAATATCATAAGCTAAACACGAGGTAAAATAGAAAGCATCTAAACAAGGCGTATTTCAAATTTACATGTGGAGGCAATAAATATTCATACCTCAGAATAGGATATACAGAAGCTTGCTAGACGGAGTTGAAACTATTTCCTTATCTCAAATACGCACTAGCTGAAGCCACCTCATTGCTATTTCGAACGATACTATAGATGTAGATCCGGTTCCATACAGCATGTCCGGTAATCCAGATATTTTTTTCTTTATCTCAATCCGCTCAGGCAAATTAACTAGTTGAGGTAAATGACTAAGCGTAAGCTCTTGCTACAATGATAATTCATTGTTTAAACTCCTTGGAGACTTAAATATAAAAAGATAGTTGGCCTTTTCATACTGCAAAGGACTTTGTTAACTTGGGATTGAAAACATACTATTTTATTTGCTAAACTTAAAGTCAATGCAATATAAGTATGTGGATTTTTAATATAATTATGAGATATATAATTTTATGACCAGAGTACAAAATCAGAAATTAGGGAGTAGTAACTTGATTGTTGGTTTTAACCAATCACAAAAATTTGAAACTGTTTTCGCGTTATAAAAGGAGGTTGTTACATTGGAAACTAGAAACCTATATACAAAAAACTAATGACTAGAAATGCCTTTCATAATAAATACTGCTACTAACGCCAAGGGAGCAGAAATGCAGAATTGCAAGTACAAAACAGGCATGGTAAATACTTTTGTGACATGTAGCTTTCGGGTAGCTATCTTTTCCCAAACAAAGTGAAAATCAACCTAAGGATGTCGCTGTCTGCTAATGCCAAGCTCCAGTAAAAGGGTTTGGAATCAAGTAAGTTTCACTACAGTCAGCCTCTGTAGAAGATCAGTGAAGCATGTATTTACGCGAACTACTAGTAGATATCATTATCTTAATTTGCTTCTGATAATCTTGTGCGTATTGACTCTGGGCTCGATATTTTCTTAACGCTGCAAAATGGAGAAAAATAACTTGTTAATCAAAGCTGTGGATTCATAAATTTATTAAAAAAAAAATGTATTGAACTCAAAAGGCATCTTTACCAAAAGAGAAGATCACCACTGGATGACACTTTCTGGTAAATCCATTCAGGAGCTAGCTCTTCCAACAGTCTGAGCTGCTCGTCGACTTCTCCTGTAGGGTAAAAATGAATTAGATATTGCAGCGCCACAATAGTGAAATTAACAGAAAGCTGTACCATGAATATAAGATAGCCTTACTTTGGTCAACAATTTCCAACTGGCTTGAGAATATCATGTGCATAAGTTCCTGTTTTGTAGTGANTTGAAGGAAACTAAATAAAAGGTTAAAAGATTCACATGAACATCATAAGCTAAACACGAGGCAAAATAGAAAGCATCTAAACAAGGCGTATTTCAAATTTACATGTGGAGGCAATAAATATTCATACCTCAGAATAGGATATACAGAAGCTTGCTAGACGGAGTGGAAACTATTTCCTTATCTCAAATACGCACTAGCTGAAGCCACCTCATTGTTATTTCGAACGATACTATAGATGTAGATCCGGTTCCATACAGCATGTCCGGTAATCCAGATATTTTTTTCTTTATCTCAATCCGCTCAGGCAAATTAAATAGTCGAGGTAAATGACTAAGCGTAAGCTCTTGCTACAATGATAATTCATTGTTTAAACTCCTTGGAGACTTAAATATAAAAAGATAGTTGGCCTTTTCATACTGCAAAGGACTTTGTTAACTTGGGATTGAAAACATAATATTTTATATGCTAAACTTAAAGTCAATGCAAAATCAGAAATTATAAATTTATGAGACGAGATATATAAATTTATGACCAGAGTACAATATCTGAAATTAGGGAGCAGTAACTTGATTGTTGGTTTTAACCAGTCACAAAAATTAGAAATTGTTTTCGCCTTATAAAAGGAGGTTTTGTTACATTGGAAATTAGAAACCTATATACAAAAAACTAATGACTAGAAATGCCTTTCATATAAATAGTACTAACGCCAAGGGAGCAGAAATGTCAAATTGCAAGTACAAAACAGGCTTGGTAAAGACTTTTGTGACATGCAGCTCTCGAGTAGCTATCTTTTCCCAAACAAAGTGAAAATCGACCTGAGGATGTCGCTGTCTACCAACGCCAAGCTCCAGTAAAAGGGTTTGGAGTCAAGTAAGTTTCACTAGAGTCAGCCTCAGCCAGAGGTTTATATTCTGGCTCAACGGAAGATCAGTGAAGGATGTATTTACGCGAACTACTAGTAGATATCATTATCTTAATTTGCTTCTGATAATCTTGCGCGTATTGACTCTGGGCTCGATATTTTCTTAACGCTGCAAAATGGAGAAAAATAACTTGTCAATCAAAGCTGCGGATTTCATTAATTTATTATAAAAATTGTATTCAACTCAAAAGGGCATCTTTACCAAAAGAGAAGATCACCACTGGATGACACTTTCTGGTAAATCCATTCAGGAGCTAGCTCTTCCAATAGTCTGAGCTGCTCGTCGACTTCTCCTGTAGGGTAAAAATGAATTAGATATCGCAGCGCCACAATAGTGAAATTAACAGAAAGCTGTACCATGAATATAAGAAAGCCTTACTTTGGTCAACAATTTCCAACTGGCTTGAGAATATCATGTGCATAAGTTCCTGTTTTGTAGCGACTGATCGCTTGATTGATTGAAAGAAGAACAGAATAGTGTCAAAGAGTTTAGGCAACCCTGCAACCATCTGTTTCCTCCACTTCGCTTGTGAAAGTGCTGGATCCTTTTCCTCTAATGCTACCTGTTCTTTTCCCTTAATCTGCAAGAGAACATAGTAAGTTGAGATATACTGTAATAATTTCCTACTTACAGCAAATTTGATCATCATACTAGAATCGATTGCTCTAAAGTTCCTAGGCATTCATATAGGTCCTAAGGAAGATATAGTAAATTATGTAATGGGATTGATGAGCTTACCGATGAAAGGAGATCCTCGTCAAGAATATCATAAAGATCGTCGTCATCAGCGGATACCCTTTGGACAGGAGGCGTTTTGCTCTTCACAGGAGTGTCAAATGTTATTGGTCTTCTGGTACCACTTGGGCGTCTGGTTAATTTCTTAGGTGACATCATTGATTCTTCATCAGGTGTCATAATACCCCTTATTAGTGGTCGTGATGCTTGTGCAGGTGTGGCACTGAATGGACTCAAAATATGCTTTGCAGGAGTTCCATCAACGGAAGACAGATCTTTCTTTTTATCCAAATCAAAGCTCTTGATTGGCGTCTCAGGTAACTTTGCAGAACATTTAACTGGAGACGGGACATTTGGCATGCAGACTACTTTAGCTATGCTACGGTCAACGACTTGTTCTGCTGTTTCTACATTTTGGGTTGGAACTGGTCTTGAGAAGCGTCTTTTGAAAGATGGAGGAATATGAGATGCAGCAACTGGAGGCCCTTGAGAAATCGTATATGGTACGTCTGGAACTGAGACCACATTGGGCTTCTCGACTGGAATTGACAACGACACTTGGCTTGACTGATTAAATGGTTCAGGTAAAGTGTCCTCTGGAACTTCATCTCCCTATCAAAAAGTAGCATTATTAATCACACATCACACAGAATCTTAAATAACATAGCATAGCATCAATATAACTCGNGTCAGCCTCTGTAGAAGATCAGTGAAGCATGTATTTACGCGAACTACTAGTAGATATCATTATCTTAATTTGCTTCTGATAATCTTGTGCGTATTGACTCTGGGCTCGATATTTTCTTAACGCTGCAAAATGGAGAAAAATAACTTGTTAATCAAAGCTGTGGATTCATAAATTTATTAAAAAAAAAATGTATTGAACTCAAAAGGCATCTTTACCAAAAGAGAAGATCACCACTGGATGACACTTTCTGGTAAATCCATTCAGGAGCTAGCTCTTCCAACAGTCTGAGCTGCTCGTCGACTTCTCCTGTAGGGTAAAAATGAATTAGATATTGCAGCGCCACAATAGTGAAATTAACAGAAAGCTGTACCATGAATATAAGATAGCCTTACTTTGGTCAACAATTTCCAACTGGCTTGAGAATATCATGTGCATAAGTTCCTGTTTTGTAGCGACTGATCGCTTGATTGATTGAAAGAAGAACAGAATAGTGTCAAAGAGTTTAGGCAACCCTGCAACCATCTGTTTCCTCCACTTCGCTTGTGAAAGTGCTGGATCCTTTTCCTCTAATGCTACCTGTTCTTTTCCCTTAATCTGCAAGAGAACATAGTAAGTTGAGATATACTGTAATAATTTCCTACTTACAGCAAATTTGATCATCATACTAGAATCGATTGCTCTAAAGTTCCTAGGCATTCATATAGGTCCTAAGGAAGATATAGTAAATTATGTAATGGGATTGATGAGCTTACCGATGAAAGGAGATCCTCGTCAAGAATATCATAAAGATCGTCGTCATCAGCGGATACCCTTTGGACAGGAGGCGTTTTGCTCTTCACAGGAGTGTCAAATGTTATTGGTCTTCTGGTACCACTTGGGCGTCTGGTTAATTTCTTAGGTGACATCATTGATTCTTCATCAGGTGTCATAATACCCCTTATTAGTGGTCGTGATGCTTGTGCAGGTGTGGCACTGAATGGACTCAAAATATGCTTTGCAGGAGTTCCATCAACGGAAGACAGATCTTTCTTTTTATCCAAATCAAAGCTCTTGATTGGCGTCTCAGGTAACTTTGCAGAACATTTAACTGGAGACGGGACATTTGGTATGCAGACTACTTTAGCTATGCTACGGTCAACAACTTGTTCTGCTGTTTCTACATTTTGGGTTGGAACTGGTCTTGAGAAGCGTCTTTTGAAAGATGGAGGAATATGAGATGCTGCAACTGGAGGCCCTTGAGAAATCGTATATGGTACGTCTGGAACTGAGACCACATTGGGCTTCTCGACTGGAATTGACAACGACACTTGGCTTGACTGATTAAATGGTTCAGGTAAAGTGTCCTCTGGAACTTCATCTCCCTATCAAAAAGTAGCATTATTAATCACACATCACACAGAATCTTAAATAACATAGCATAGCATCAATATAACTCGAGGCAAGTTTATAAGCTTAAAAAGTGTGACTTGCAGACGCAAACTTAGCACAATTAGTTATCGATTATTAATCAGAAGTAACTGTAAAATAACAAACACAATGCAACAAGTCAACAACTAAAGAGGTCGTGAAACAAAAGCTGATGCATCTAAGGGTGTTGAAAGAATCTCAACCCACATAAGCAGCGTGACCAAAATGATGTCTTTGGCGGACCCCAAAAAGCCTCGATAAAAATTTACCCTTCAATGTATGATATAGATCTAAATTTTACTTACATACTCCTAAATGTTTAAAAGAACATGAAAGACAGGAGCATGCTTTGAAAAAGCTAATTCAGTTCGTTAATTTAGTTTGATAAATGGTCAAAACTTGCAGACCCCTAATACCAACTAGACCAACCAAAACATACCTAAGCGTATCACACTAATCCTAATTCAAAATCCAATAACATAGCATCAATCTCTAAAAGCATCAAAACAGTAAACAGTAAACAGTAATTCAATAAAAGTTGCATTATTAATCACACAGAATCTTAAATAACATAGAATAGCCTCAATATAACTCGAGCAAGTTTATAAGCTTCAAAAGTATGACTTCAAGTCGCAAACTAAGTACAATCAGTTACTGACTATCATTCAGAACTAACTGTAAAATAACAGACACAATGCATCAAGTCAACAACTAAGAGGTCGTGAAACAAAAGCTGATGCATCGGGTGTTGAAAGAAACTCAACCCACATAAGCAGCTTGACCAAAATGATGTCTTTGGAAGACCCCAAAAAGCCTCGACAAAAATTTACCCTTCAATGTATGATATAGATCTAAATTTTACTTACATACTCCTAAATGTTTAAAACAACATGAAAGACAGGATCATGCTTTGAAAAAGCTTATTCAGTTCGTTAATTTAGTTCGATAAATGGTCAAAACTTGCAGACCCCTAATACCAACTAGAGCAACCAAAAACATACCTAAGCGTATCACACGAATCCTAATTCAAAATCCAATAACATAGACAATACACATCAGAAGTTCAGAACATATAGCATAGCATCTAAAACCGTAAATCAAAATCAAATACTAGAGGAAACAAATATACCTCAGGATTGTTTTTACAAAACTCCACAAGCCGCATCCTAAACAGCTTCCTCAACCGCAAATTCCCACTCTCCACTTCCTTCCCATCTTTCCGAACCACACCAAAATCCAAACTCACAACAAGGTCCGGCTTCATACAGCTCGTCCTATCATCCCTCACTAGTATCTTCTTCACCTCAATCGCCTCGGGCAACAAATACTTCAACTGCGCCAAATGCCTATAACTAAACCTCCTACACATCCAAACACCCCCCAAATCAACAAACAAATATATAAACTCACATTAACATTAAATAAACTATATCGAGTATATTTAATACCTATCAGTTAAGCTTTCGACAGCGGGGCTAATTTTCGCCATTGACGTGACATATCCTTTTAACCCGAGATACCGAATACACGACTGCATTCCGTTAAAAAACTCATCCAATATCTCATACCTATAAACAAACACATTTTACATAAATCAAATAAATATTTATAAATTCATAAATAATTTACGCAAAATGTAACTGTCTACCTTTCGAGAAGCGGTTTCGCCGTGTTCGGTTTCGCGGCAACAGTTTCCGTTACATCCTCTGACGTCATCAACGGATCTGAAGCAAGTGAGTCTTTCGGATCTTTTTTTCGAAGCTTTTTCGCCGCGTCGCGAATTTGGTTGACGGATAAGAGTGTTTGGCGGCGCGTGAGAGGTCTACGAGGCGCGTGAGATGGTTTTTCGGGGGTTTTGAAGGTGATGCTGTTCGGATCTGGTGACGGTGCCTCTTGTTTCTTCGTTTTCGATGAATCGAAAGATGGCGAAGAGGCTCCGATTGAGTTCATTTTGATTCAGTGTGTGTGTTTTGAGGTGTTTTGGTGTGTGTGAAAAATTGGGGATGAAGAAATAAGGTTAAATTAGTAGGGTTTTTTTTTGGCGCGAATTAGTGACAGGTCAGCTTTGGCGCTAAATCTGACGTGGACGCGGGAGGGGTGTGAAGTGTAAGTTTTGAAATTTTTGTTTTGGTCCCTTGAGATTTACTTTTTTTACTTTTTAGTTTTTTCAGTTTTTTATGTTTTGAAATGTTTTTTGACCGTTACAAAACTTGGTTTTAATTTATTTTCCCAAAAATTGGTTTTAAAAAATTAGCCTTTTAGTATCAAGATACGCGAAAATAAGTTGGCCGATTTTTGTAAGTTTTGACCTTTTCTAATACTATGGTTTTCGGATTTGGTGTTCGTAATGTGTTATACAAAGGCTAAAAATGAGATCTTTATAAAAATATATACTAACAATATATGAGTTTGGATTGAGTCTTATGCTAGCTTTCCCTGCAAAAGAAAAGATAAAAAAACAAAACGATATAATTCGATCAAATAAAAGCAAAGAATTGAACCTGATTACACTTGTTCGAGCCTTTTCTTCGACGAATCTAAAACTCAACCCTTTTATCAGAACCACTCTATGTACCAATATATCGATAAACTAAAATCAAACAAATTATAGCTGCTTTGAAATGCTTAGAAAGCCATCTATTGATACAACCTTTTTATGATTCAAATTTTCTGACCGTTGGTGGCTATATTAGGTATAAATGCCCATTAGGTAACATCTTAAATCAATAACCCATTGGGCTTTTAACTGACCATGGGCCTAAACAAATTATGTAATCGTGATTTTAATCAAAAAAATTGTTTAATTTAAAGTGAATTGGTTAGTTGACAAAAAAACACCATTAATGATGTAGAAGAAACATATATTAGTGAATCCTACTTTAAAGATGTTATTATGTAATTAAGGGAAACCGCTAATATAGTGAAGGGACATAATACAAATGAGATTATTTTGATGTTATTCTTGTTAAACGACGAAGTTTTACAAGGTTTGCCATCTAAGCTTAAATGTGAGACGAGCCCGTAATCACGTTTCTCTATATATAACTATAATATAATTACCCTTTTATACAATAGGGAAACAAACGACTGTGTTTGCGGGCAAAATGTTGCATTTTGGCTTTTCGAAAACGACGCTATAAACTTTTGTATTTTATAGGAATCCTTGTCAAAGTGTTAGGGGTACTTGAGGCATTAATCCAAGTGGTGTTGATTCCGGGTTTCATTCGGATCAATATTTAAAAGCTTAAAAAATCTTTCAAATATGAAACTGCATTACCGTTTTAGGACTTAATTTATTATTTGCATCTTATGATCTCCTCACATGATTGTTGTTTTGGAATGTTATTTCGACCAATATTTATAGTTGATGTATATAATATTGAATTATCATAATAAGAAAGAAGGCATACACGTATTAAGATGAATCACAGGTCGTAAACGTGAAAATATTTTATATTAAAAACTTAAATAATTTAGCACGTCCCAGCTCATAATATGAGAATTAATGATCCCAAAAACTTAAATTAGCAAACTTGAATAGAATAAACTAGCATGGTAACCGCGCAAAGCAGTAGGTTCGGAGGCGAATGTTTAATTACTCGCTCCGTCCCATATCAAATGTTCACTTTTGACTTTTGGAGTATTTTTTCTACAATTTTGACTTTAAATATTTTTGAACCAATCAACAAACACATATATAAACTCACATTAACCTTAAATAAACAATATCGAGTATATTTAATACCTATCAGTTAAGCTTTCGACAGCGGGGCTAATTTTCGCCATTGACGTAACGTATCCTTTCAACCCGAGATACCGAATACACGACTGCATTCCATTAAAAAACTCATCCAATATCTCATACCTATAAACAAACACACTTCCTATAAATCAAATAAATATTTATAAATTCATAAATAGTTTACAGAAAATGTAACTGTCTACCTTTCGGGAAGCGGTTTCGCCGTGTTCGGTTTCGCGGAAACAGTTTCCGTTACATCATCTGACGTCATCAACGGATCTGAAGCAAGTGAGTCTTTCGGATCCGTTTTTCGAAGCTTTTTCGCCGCGTCGCGAATTTGGTTGACGGATAAGAGTGTTTGGCGGCGCGTGAGAGGTCTACGAGGCGCGTGAGATGGTTTTTCGGGGGTTTTGAAGGTTAGGTTGTTCGGATCTGGTGACGGTGTCTCTTGTTTCTTGGTTTTCGACGAATCAAAAGATGGCGAAGAAGCTCCGATTGAGTTCATTTTGAATCAGTGTGTGTGTGTGTGTTTAGAGGTGTTTTAGTGTGTGTGAAAAATTGGGGATGAAGAAGTGAGGTTAAAATAGTAGGGTTTTTTTTTTTGGCGCGAATTAGTGACAGGTCAGGTTTGGCGCTAAATCTGACGTGGACGCGGGAGGGGTGTGAAGTGTAAGTTTTCGTAATTTTCTTTTTTGGTCCCTTGAGATTTACTTTTTTTACTTTTTTGCTTTTTATGTTTTGAAATGTTTTTTGACCGTTACAAAACTTTGGTTTTAATTTATTTCCCAGAAAAATAAATATTTTCTCAAAAATTGGGTTTGAAAAATTATCCTTTTAGTACCAAGATGCGCGAAAACAAGTAGTACGATTTTTGTAAATTTTGACCTTTTCTAATACTATGGTTTACGGATTTGGTGTTCGAATGTGTTATACAAAGAACAAAGGCTAAAAATGAAAACAAGTAATGTTGAGATCTTTAAAAAATATATACTAACAATATATGAGTTTCGATTTGAGTCTTATGCTAGCTTTCCCTGCCAAAAAAAAAAAAAAAAAAAAAAAACGATATAATTCGATCAAATAAAAGCAAAGAATTGAACCTGATTACACTTGTTCGAGCCTTTTCTTCGACGAATGTAAAACTCAACCCTTTTACCAGAACCACTCTATGTACCAATATATTGATAAACTAAAATCAAACAAATTATAGCTGCTTTGAAATGCTTAGAAAGCCATCTATTGATACAACCTTTTTATGATTCAAATTTTCTGACCGTTGGTGGCTATATTAGGTATAAATGCCCATTAGGTATCATCTTAAATCAATAACCCATTGGGCTTTTAACTGACCATGGGCCTAAACAAATTATGTAATCGTGATTTTAATCAAAAAATTGTTTAATTTAAAGTGAATTGGTTAGTTGAAAAAAAAAACACCATTAATGATGTAAAAGAAACATATATTAGTGAATCCTACTTTAAAGATGTTATTATGCAATTAAGGGAAACCGCTAATATAGTGAAGGGACATAATACAAATGAGATTATTTTGATGTTATTCTTGTTAAACGACGAAGTTTTACAAGGTTTGCCATCTAAGCTTAAATGTGAGACGAGCCCGTAATCACGTTTCTCTATATATAACTATAATATAATTACCCTTTTATACAATAGGGAAACAAACGACTGTGTTTGCGGGCAAAATGTTGCATTTTGGCTTTTCGAAAACGACGCTATAAAATTTTGTATTTTATAGGAACCTTTGTCAAAGTGTTAGGGGTAGTTGAGGCATTAATCCAAGTGGTGTTGATTCCGGGTTTCATTCGGATCAATATTTAAAAGCTTAAAAAATCTTTCAAATATGAAACTGCATTACCGTTTTAGGACTTAATTTATTATTTGCATCTTATGATCTCCTCACATGATTGTTGTTTTGGAATGTTATTTCGACCAATATTTATAGTCGATGTATAATATTGAATTATCATAATAAGAAAGAAGGCATACACGTATTAAGATGAATCACAAGTCGTAAACGTGAAAATATTTTATATTAAAAACTTAAAGAATTTAGCACGTCCCAGCTCATAATATGAGAATTAATGATTCCAAAAACTTAAATTAGCAAACTTCAATAGAATAAACTAGCATGGTAACCGTGCAAAGCAGTAGGTTCGGAGGCGAATGTTTAATTACTCGCTCCGTCCCATATCAAATGTTCACTTTTGACTTTTGGAGTATTTTTTCTTCGATTTTGACTTTAAATATTTTTATGTGTTGGTTATTTTGGTTGAAGATCAATGAATCAGAGTTTTGATTCCATGATATTTGAGATCAAGCGTTTTTTTTTAGTTGTGTGCGTTGTTTTTAGGACCGGATCTGGGTTTGTTTGTAAAGTGATAGGTGTTTATGGTGTTTTGTGTGAGTGATTGTGATTTTGATATTTAAGATGATTTGGTTTCATCTTCTTTTTGTGTTGAGAGAGATAGTTGAGCGGCTATGTTTTTTAGGATAAGGTGAATGTGGTGTGGATGGAGCATGAAACGACTATACAAACTCAAGGACTAAATATGTAATTTTACTAACGAAATTGGTTAACGAAAGTTAAAAAAAACCTAAATCCCCCCAAAAAAAAAAGTTGGATGCCTTAATATGCAAGAAAAAAAGTTGGATACCTTAATTGAACATAGACCCTAAGTTGAATGCCTTTTTGTGCCATTTGCCCTATTATATATGTAAAGTTCTAAAAAGTTATTAATTTTAACTATAAATATATTAAATTTATTATATTTTAGTTATATTTTATTATTGTAACATCTAACTAAATGTCATAATCTAATGTGTAATTAGTGTATTTTTAAATTTTACTTTAGTAATCACTAAAAATATAAAGTGAGTTAACTTATATTTTTAAGACTTTTAAACATAGAAGATCTTAAATACATCATAAGTATAGATATGTGAAAATTGTATAACTATTTGTAAATTAGCATATAAGGACTAAAGTCTCACTATAACAGTATTTTTCATATATAATCTTACACACACAAAATATATCATATACAATCAAATCCACATTGAAGAAACATCTTTAATATGAATATGTCCAAATAATTTTGTGATCGGTCATCACATACAATAAGGTGGTAGGAAATGTGACATATAATTGACAACCGTCACCAAATCAGGTTAGTCAACTTTGACTATTAACCAAACATTTTGACATCTAGTTAGATTTATGTGTATACGTGATTTTTGAGGCATAAAACATGAGAATTTTAGGATTTATGTGGTTTAGCCATATCATTTCCCTTTAATTATGTTAGTTTTGTTAGAATTCCTTAGTACTCGCGTTTACCTTAAACGTTCGGGTAATCCCTATATCGTATTATTAAACTTCATACATGCCTACCGGATATAATTTATTGGTGATTTATGCCCGTAATTAAATAAGGTAACTCAATAATAATGTATTCAAGGATGTGTTTTCTGGGCAGATTTGTGTCAATTCGATGAGTTTAGGTCGGTCAAATGATTTTTTGCAAGACAAATAATCAAATGTGTTTTCTGGGCAGATTTGGGTCGACTTGTAGGCATCATAAATGCCTCAATTTTCAGTTTGGTTGATGAACTTTTTCTGGTATAGGTTCTATATGTTATTTAACTCTTGTAATTTTAGATTTTTTAGAGTTGTGTAAGTATTTTTATAAAAATCGAACTTTCTTGTGTGCAAACAAGTCATTTCTGATTTTTTAGAGTTGTGTAAGTATTTTTATAAAAATCGAACTTTCTTGTGTGCAAACAAGTCATTTCTGATTTTTTAGAGTTGTGTAAGTATTTTTATAAAAATCGAACTTTCTTGTGTGCAAACAAGTCATTTCCTGACTAGTGATTTTACTAAAAATAGTTAAGCATTTATAAAAATTATAAAAAGAAATTACTGAAAGTACCTAATACATTAAAGTAATTGTAGAAAAAGTTTAGAACTTGAATTCATTAGTTTAAGATGTTTTAAAAATACATAAAGTGACATCATAATTTCCTGATTGGGGGAATTGCATATATATCCCTCCAAAGATGAATAATTGCATATATATATATTCTTGGTACAAGTTTTTGATGCACATTGTATAATGATTTTTATGCATGTAAAGGATATATATGCAAGTTTGCATCTTTGGAGGGATATATATTTATGCAAACACCCCCTGATGATAAAAGACTACAATCATAAAACTAAGGGCAATCACCAAAATACTTACAATAAAGACTTAGGGCATACAAAATATCAGCCATGTGTAATTAGACTTTTGAAACATAAGGTTTGATCATACACGTTCCATAACTTGTGAGTTACACGTTCTATCACTTGTCCATGTGTAACTTACACATTTTATGTGTTTGTTGATTTATTATTTGGAACTTGTGCACTTTATCACATCCCCTTAAAGGTGAATACCCGTGGCCCCTTTTTATACTTTCTCGGGGGAAAATAATACTCAACTACTATTTCAATTACTTTATTTCTTTCGTTGTGCTAAATCATTTTATTCCTTTGACAAAGTATGTGTTTATAAATGCGTAAATGAGTTCTAGCAGTAGTTGGTACATGACAATGATTCCTATGATTCCTATATTCCTATTAGCCAACTGTTTTAGCTCCAGCTGGTAGTTGACTGATTGAATATCTATTGTGCACACAACTGTAACCATTATGGTGGTTGGATTACATACAATGACATGGTTTGGATAACTTTTGTACTACTTGATTTGCGCTATTATTTTACACATATGTCCTACTTGTATTACTATGCACAACAACTGAGTCATATTTATTAACCTATGATGCGCGTGGATTGCAACACGCACTACGTTTTACCTCTCGAGGGATCTCGAGAAGCTTGCAATCCCCACCAGGCAGTGTACCTGACCGATGTAGTATAGTGTAGTGGCAAGTACCGGGGGATTGATCGTTCTCTCNAGCTCCAGCTGGTAGTTGACTGATTGAGTATCTATTGTGCACACAACTGTAACCACTATGGTGGTTGGATTACATACAATGACATGGTTTGGATAACTTTTGTACTACTTGATTTGCGCTATTATTTTACACATATGTCCTACTTGTATTACTATGCACAACAACTGAGTCATATTTATTAACCTACGAGCTTACCAACTTTATGTTGATATTTTTGAGTATTATTTTCAGGTAATCCTAATAACAATGCTTAAGGAGATTTAAGTATCATGCCAGGTTTAGCAAGACCTTAGGCGACTATCATGGAATAATTTGATTTGTTTTATTTTGGATATTGCATTACATTGGTTTCTATTGATTGTTGGTATCTGACCCGGATTTTGGGGTTTTTCTTTTATTACTTTATGACTTGTGTTTGTTGTGGTTTTGACTAGTCATGATACAAGTTTTCACTTGTGTTGGGATTCGTCATGATACTTTGGTTGTTGAATTTACATTTAGTTATCTTTATTCGTTTTATATCAATGTGTTATGACGATCCTCTTCGTCACGCATCCCGTTTCCGCTTAAGCAGGGTGTGACACGAAATTATTTTCTAAATATGTAGCTGATTGAATTCTTGTATAATGAATTTCAAGATAATCTCTTATTGTGAAAAAGTAAGCCATTAAAAATAATAAATACAAAAGTTTTGTAAAAAGGTAAAACAACATTTATCCCTGCTTAATCACCCGCAAAAACATTTGTCATTTTTCTTGGTCATCTGAAAAAAGATGTTCATAACCCATAAATGTAATAATACTAGGTGGAGAACCTGCGCGTTGCCGCGGGGTGTTTTGTTAAAGAAGGATTCAGTAAGTGTTGGAAAATAGAAATGGCAGCAAACAAAAATCAGAAACAAACAACATATAAAAGTTGTGAAAATGGCATATTGATATGTGTCTAAATACACATATATTTTATACTGTTTGGACCCACAAAAACGACCAAAAACACACAAATGACCATATAAATGTTACAAATATCATTTAAATGTGTTTTTATGTGATTCAGGTACAAAAAGATTGAAAACAAGTGAAAAGCATGCAAAGTTCACACAATTGTCATTTTCAGTCCCTGGAGTTTCACAAATTGTCAAAACTAGTCCCTGAAGGTTTAAAATGGAAGAAAAGTCAACTTTAGTCCTTGGGAAGTCAAACTTAAATTCAACAAATACGTCCTTGGATGAAAAGTTTACACAAATTGGCACTTTTACCCCTCAAGCTTACAAAATTGGCCAGAAATTAGTCCACCTGGCTGTTTTAAAAATGGAAATTTTACATATAAATTACCCCTTGTGACTATTCATGGGAATTGACAAATTTGGAAGCAATTTGATAACTTTTGGGAAATTACAATTTCAACCCTTCATGTTTCAGAAAATGTCACCAAATGCGTCCTTGGGTTCTAAAAATATTGGAAAATTTCAACTGTTGGTCCGTTGTTATTATTATCATGAAAGGTTTTGGTGCCTTGTGGATTACATTGGAAAAGTTACAAACTCAAGACCTCAAGAATTAGGAATTTACAATTTAGTCCTTGGGCCTTAAAACCAATACAACCAAACCGGCATCCTTAGTTATAGAACAAACGCCCAAACCCAAGAATACACTTAAACCCAATACGGCCTTCCCCAGGCCCCAAAACATTCCCAGCCCAAAACAAAACCAGAACCACCCTTACGTTATATTAACCAGGGTCAAACCCCCGGTCAAACGCCATCCCCCCTTCCTCCTTTCTCCTTCTCCCTCACCCACCCTGCAAACCACCATACCGACCAGTGGTTTTCACCCCACTCTGCTCACCCATCACTCCACCGCCCAAAACCATTCACCTCAGCCCTACACCTTAGCCAGCCACAATAACATGCATCTCCACCACCTTTTTCTTCAAACCATCATCATGACCTCTGTTTCTTCACTCAAACCCTCACTTGGCCACAAAATCTATCCATACTTGTCCCCTCCCCCCCACCAAAAAAAAAACCTCCACAATACAACAAACTTCGTTTAATCTGCTCTATAACAGCCCACAACCACGTGTAAGGGATTTTGGCGGCAAAAAAATGATTTAAAGGCTAGGAGAATTCAGAGCAACCCAACGGACAAGATTTTAAAGTGGGCATTTGAGCCCAGAGACTTGGTGGGGAACTCAGAATGACTTATAAAAGAGGAGGAAAGGAAGAAGAAAAACCACCTTGGGCTTAGTGCCATTCTCACGT